>MU843769.1:0-31457 GCA_030867255.1 Colletotrichum somersetense | reverse complement strand
GTTTATAGGTTTTATTAAGGTTATAGGTCTAGTAGTTAGGTCAGGTAGTCCTTTAAGTGGTTTAGCGTTATTACTAAAAGCCTATCTAGACTCTATTAGGTTCTTAATAGCTATATCTAGGTTTATTAGTTTAAACTTAACTACTATATCTTTATATTCCTTCTTTAGCTTATTAACTTAAACTTTAACCTAGATATTAGGGGTATAAATTAAAGAAGGGTTAACCTAGGTAACTATACTCTTATTAACAGCTTAAAAAGAGGCTATAATAAATATATTATACTTATTAGGTAGAAAGAGGTCTAATTAGGATAAAAAGAAATTTAGAAAATAGGTGGTAGTACTAGAAGTCTAGAAAGGTAGGTTAGTTACTTAGCTTATTAACTAGTTAGTTATTATAATAATAAGAAGGAGAAGTTTCTAGCTAGATATTTTTTTTTCTTTTATATTAATAAGGCGTTTATCTGTTTTATCTGTTTTTAATAGGCAGCTATAGTACTAGTTATTTACTAGATAAATAAGGGGTTATAATTTACTTTTTATTTACCTTTATAACCTTTTATTATAAAAATAGAGATTATAAGGTAAAAAGTAAATAACCTCCCTGTTAAATAGACTTTATATATATATATACCGGTAGAACGTATAAGGTAAATTAATAATCTATTAGTGACTAAACTAACTTATTCTACTGTTATTATATAAATAGTCCTTATACTGCTTTATATAACCTAAGTTATTTAGCTAGATATAAAGTCTGTTCCCTTTTCTAATATTAACTAAGGGCTAAATATTTAGTCTGTACCCTTTAATACTAAATTATACGCTATTCCTAGTTAACTTACTAGGTGTTATACGATTATTAGTATTATTATTCTAATACTTACTTTTCTTCTTTTATAATTATATACGCCCTTACGTTAGCTAATTAGATAGTTCTAATTATTCCTATAATAGCTTTACTTATAACTGGCAAGCAGTTATATATTAAGTTATCTAAATAATAGAAAATAAACTCTAAATATACCTATCTCTAATAATAAACAGAAAGTAATACTTATTAGGCTAATTAAACTATCCCTTTTATATATGCCTGCCTGTTTAGTTACTTTAAACCCTATTAGCTTTATATATTAGGTTTTTACTTTACTTTTACTCTTTCTATCCCTTTACTCTTATACTCCTTCCTTTCCTTTATATATAATTAGTAGCTTCCTACTTCTACTATAAATACCTCTCTTCTTCCTTTCTTTTTCCTTTTTTTATCTTTTTGTCTCTTTATACTTATAATAACAATTTAACTATTAATATTATATAAAAAAGTTACTAGTATAGTAACTTTACCTTTTTTTTTTGTTTATACGTTATTTAATAACTCCTTCTTCTTTTTCTCCTCTTAAGGAGGATATTATAATAGATCCTTTTTATATAAAGGTTAATATAGCCTTATAACTTAGTAATTATAACACTGTTATTAGCTTTATCTAAGTTTAATAAGATTATAACAGTATAACCTAGTTATACCTTCCTACTAGTAATACTTAGAACTAAGTGTTTCTTTTAGTATTAGCTATTAATATATAAGGTTTTATTTTTTATCTTTTTTTTTATACTAACGTTTCTATTTAGGATAAAAAGCAGCATTTTATTAATATACTGTTAAATAATATTACTATCTGACTTAATAATAATTTAACTATAATAAAGTTTATTACTAAGCTTATATAATAAGAAGGGTACTTTTAGGCAGTTCTAGTTTAATCTAGAGGTCGTTATATTTATATATACCTTTAGAAATATATAAATAACGTTACTTATTAATTTACTAAGTGTTACTAAATTAATAATTATTAGGGTAGTGCTTACGCTAAGTGCGTCTAGATGTTATATAGCGCTAGATATAGATATTATAGAAGCGGTTATATGTCTTTACATAATGGCGGTAATAGTGATAGTGATAACGATTTGCATAATGGTTAAGGTAATTACAAGAAGCCTTCTGTTTCTAAAGGAAGAAACCCTTATGCGCCTAGCGGTAAGTTAGGAAAAAATATTAGTGGCAGTAGATCGTTCTTAGGTTTGTCTAAGCGCCTAATGATCTTAGATAAGCAGGAGTAAAGGGTTCTAGTAATTCTTCTTAATCGTATAGCTAAAGTACTAGGTAAGTAGGAAAGGTCGGGCGTTATTTATATACAGTAGTATTATATAGTATAAATTTTTAGGGTTAAAGTTAGGGTATAGGAATACCTATTTATATATTAATAGTGCTAGATATAATAAGGTTTATATCTTTATATAAATTAATTATTAATTTATATTTTTAATTTATTTTATATACACTTTAATTTAGATTTTTAGCGTATTTATACTTACTAGCTTTTTTAGACTTAAGTTTAGTAATTTCTTTATAAGTACGTCTGCTAGGTTATTTTTACTATTAATTTATCTTACTTTTAAGATCTTTTTCTTTTTATATAACTTTTATAGGCTTATAATATCTATTAATAGTCTCTTTTTATTAGTTATTTCTAGTTATATAAAATATTTATATAGCGATTATAAGTCTAAATAAATAATAACTAGAATCTTTAGGATATTAAGCGTATAAAGGATTTAGTTTAGTATTATACTTAAGATAATACTGCTATTAAAGCCTATTATTATACTATATAGCTTACTTATAAGTACGCTTTATATAACTTTTTTACACTTAGTAGAGCTCTAGTAGATAATATTACCTTTAATTTTAAAGTCGGTTTTTATATAAGTGATTTCTTTAGTAAGTATAATAATAAAACTAAGTTATAATATAAGATCTATATTATTAGTAAATAATCTGTCTGTAAAGATATATATCTTTATATAAGTAAGATTAAGGGGAATATATATAAGTCCTTTTTCTAGATTATCTTGTTACTACTTAATTTATACGTTAAGGTCCTTAATTACCTAGGATATATCTCTTTTATTTTAGGCGGTAATAGCTAAGTTATATAATACCTCTAGTTAATAGATAAAAGTAATATATATACCTCTAGCCTTTTATAAAACGTACTGTTAATATACGTTATTTAACTTCTCCTCTACTAGTTAGAATTAATTTACTTATCCTTTCTAAGTAAAGACAATATTATTATTTCTATACGTATAGATCCTTCCTCTATTAAAATTAATATAAGATCCTAGTTCTAGGATTATCTTTAGCTTTATATAGATCTTTTTTTCTACTAGCTTTTCCTCTTCTTTTATAAAGAATTATACAGTTATAAATAAAAGTGTGTTATCTATTTATATTACTATAACTCTAAGTTTATCTTTATCTATTATATATAATAAATATAGATTATATATTAACTAAATTATTTCTAGCTTCTCTTTATAATACTTAATATACGTCTTAAACTAATATAGGCCTAATTCTGTTAGTCTATATAAAGTTAGAATTATATAGAAAAGTATACCTTCTAGATATTATCTTTCTAACTCTCTAGGTAGTTATATAAGGATTATTCTATTAAGGCGGTCTTTTAATTATATATATGCCTAGATAATATCTCTTAACTCTCCCTTATAGTTATAGTATTATATAAAAGTAAGACTAATAGTAAGCACTAGTTATTAGCTTATCTTTTAAGTTATTAGTGTTTAGGTAAGAAGTATGTTTTTCTTTTTATTACTATAGCCTTATATAATAAGTTAAGACTTTTTATACAGCTTATTGTTTTTATTTTTTACTTTTTATACTATTTATATACTATAGATATAGATACTGTTATATTTCTTTAGATTATATTATATAATCTTTAAGACGCTTTATCTAATAAGAGAATTAATCTTTAGTCTATCTGACTTTTTATATAAGGCTTTTAGAGTAGTAATAATATTATTAAGATAAAGTTTAACAGCTAGGTTATAATTATTTTTCTCTTTTTAGGTTAGGAATATCCTTTAGAATCTTTATATAGGCTGTCTTTAACCTTATTTTAGTCTTCTTTATCTTTTTAGTTATTCTTATAAGGTTAGTTATATAATATCTATATCCTATAGGTCTTTAGGGGAAATATCTCTATAGTAGGGTTTAATATATATTATATAAAACTAGGTAGGACTGTTTACTATATCTATAGTAATTATATATCCTTTAATCCTTTAGATCTTATATAGACCTATTTATCCCTTATTTTCTCTTTATATAAGAACTTTACTTTTAATAGGAAGTAATAGTACAGTCTAGAGGTTTAGACTGTTTCTTGTGTTAAGTATATAATTAATTTCTACCTCTATATAAATACCTTATAATATTTTTATAGCTTTCTATATTACCTTAGCCTTTTATATAATATTATATAATAGAGGTAAATTACTATTAATCTTTAGGTATATTCTAAAGACAAGAAGAGTTAGTATAATCCCTTAAGGTCTAGCTGTATTATTTAAGGCCTTTATAGCTATTTATAGAATAACTTCCTTATCTATATTATAACTTAGTTCCTTATAAAAGATATTATATATATACTATAAAGGTATATATACTTTTTTAACTTTACTAACTGTCTAGTATACTTTTACTAGTATTTCTTTATATAATATGCTTATAATCTTAGTATTATTTTTAAATTCTTCTAATATAAAATTTATACCTAGGTTATATATAATATAGTCTGGTAGACCTATATATATATTTATCTAGCACTTTAGAAGAGTATTCTATATATCTTATATAGATAACGATTTAAGAAAGGTAGCACCTTAGAAACTTATCTTTATATTAATAATATATAAGGTATTTTTATCTCTAAGTTATATAACGTTAATAACTATCTTATAGTTAAAGTAACTTTTATTTTTAATTAAGAACTTAAAACGTTATAGTACTAGGTTATATAATTAATAATAGTAATAGAACTTTTAGATCTTTTCTAATATTACTATATCTATATTATTATAACCTGTATTCTTTAAGAGTTAGTAAAGTTATTCTATATAAGGGTGTCTAAATCGTCTGTATAGCCTTTTAAGTTACTTTTTAGTAAAAAACGTTAACGCTTTTATATAACTAAGGTTAAAGAATAGATATCCTGTCGCAGGAGGTCCTGCACAGCCTCTGTGGCTGGGGCAACAGTGGCTGGTGGCCGCAGTGCTTATACTAACGCTATTACTAAGCGCTCTTCTCTGTATTTATCTAGAGACTGGCTACTACGGTTACTTTTAGCCTGAGTTAAGCACTTCTTACTATAAAGGGTTAACCCTATGCTCCTTGCCTGCAATAGTTATAAGCCTAGCTCTATATAAGACCCCTTCTTAGGTGGAGGAGTGTAAAAGTGTCTTTACTATTTGCCTTTAACTAAAGCAACCGCCTACTAACAATATCTACAGTCGCCTAACCCAGCGCGCCTAACAATAGGCAGCGCCTTAACATATAAGCAGACTAGCCTACGTGGTATATCGCCCTTTAAGTATATATAAAGACTGCCTACATCTAGAAGCTTATTAATCTAGACGGTAAGGACGTCTCTAAGGACAATATATACCTACTTAAAAGACTAAATTCCTCTAAACTTATTACTAAACGTATAGTTAAGCTTAAGGCTGCTTACTATAAGTAACTTATAAAGTGGTAAAAAGAGAACCTAACTATAGATAATAATTATAAGACTTTATCTACTAAAAGGTAACTTTAAGTAGAATAAACTAAAAGATCTAAGCTTAAGAAGCCTAATCCTATAAAGTTTAATAATATTAAAGATAACTATAAATAACTAGTTAAAGATTATACTAGTTAGAGCCAGACTAAAATAATAGTCTTAGCTAGTTATTAATTTATAAAAGCGTTTATCTTTTATATAGTTAACCTATAAAAGCTTTTAAACGCCTAAATAAAGCAGCTTTATAAGAATAAGATAACTGTTTAAGCACTTATATATATTCTATAGTAAAACCTAGCACCTTTAGCCTTTATAATAACTTTAGTAGTCTATAAAAAGTATAATAACGTCCTTATAAAAGCGTCTTAAGGTAACGTGGCCCTAATAACCTGGTATACAGACTAGCACCAGGCTTACGGCTGTGCTTACATATATAATATACCTAAGGTCTAAGGAGTCCTGGCAGTAAAAAGCTTCCTAAGAGCTGTTAGAACCAGGCTTACTCTAATATAGGCCGCTTAGAATCTAAACAAGCTAATTAGGGATAAAAGTCTTAACCGCCTAATCCTATCCCTAGATAAATACAAAAGGATATTTAGAGTGCTTTATTAAGAGGATACACTCTTTAGGGGTAACAGTAAGGGTCCTAGCCTCTTTATAACCTTTAGTAGCTGCTTAGATAAACTAAAAAATAGGAATATAACTAAAAAAGAGTGTCTATATAAGGTAAAGTACTGTTAGTATCTATATAAGTGTAGTAAGGTCTAAAAAGCGCTTATAGGGAAGTTAATCTATATAAAAGAGCTTACTAATAAGGAAGCTATACGTATTAAAGATTAAGTTATATCCTTAGCTTTTAACTACCTCTAGAGAAAGTACTAGGAACTTAGCTGGCTTATAAGTAACGCTAACTGTAGCTGCTTAAACAGGTAAGGCTGTAGAAGATGTAGATAATAAAGCTCTTTATAAGCGAAGGACCCTACTGTAAAGTATTCTAGTTAGGTTGTTACAGTAACTATCTGTAGCTAAGTAAAAGAGGATATAAGCTTGCTTAGATTCCTTACTATATTCTCTACACCCTTTAGATAACCCTACATATTATTAAACAGTATAGTATATAATAGCTATAGCGGTTACTATTTTATAAATAATAAAGAACTCCTTATTAAAAGATCTTATAAGCCTTATACTAAGAGAGAATTTATTAAAGCTAGCACTACTTATATTTATATTTTAGGTATAGGTATAAAAGTTATTAAGAATACCTTTTATAAAAAAAAAAGACGTAACACTAAAGATCTTAAGCTAAAAAACGTTATTATTATTAAAGGCTTTTATATTAATATTATATCTAAGGCTTACCTTATAGAAAGCAGCGTCTAGTATTACAGACTAGACGCTACCCTACACTATAGTAAGCTTTTAAGCAGTATAGTAATTACCTAACTAGTTAGAAAAAAGAATCTTACCTTCCTTAAATATAAGCCTATTTCTTTTTACTTTTCTGTCTGCCTACTAATATAAGTAAGCTTTATAGGCCTTATAATAATAACCTAGTTTAATATGTTACTATATTAAAAGCCTAATTATTAGAAGGCTTTAGTAATAAGGAATAATAATACTAACCTCTAGTACCTTTAAGCAGGCTACTTTAGCCTTAAAGCCTTTTAGTACTTAGTCTATAGCGCTTAGGGGGTAAAGATTAAAGGCCCTTTAAGGGTCTAATATAAGCACTATACTGTAATATATATATAGAAGGTTATTTCTAAGACGCCTTTAGAAGACTAAGCAATAAGACTATACTATTAGATTTTCTAAGACCTATTTGATTTTCTAGCTTTATTTAGAGGCTATTCCTAGCTGCTTATTATTAAAAATAAGTACTCTATAAGACTCTTTAGCTTTCCTTTTAGGAATAAGACAGTAAATAGGGTCTTTAAGGTTATTTATACCTTTAAAATCTAGATATAACGTTAATACAGCCTAGCGATCTATAAGATATAAATAGATAATAAAAAAGCAGTTATTAGTATAAAAGGCAAAACTGCCTTTAAACAGTAGATAATAGACACTAGTATTAACCTTAAGCTTCTACCAGTATATATAAAAGAACCTATAGGAGGTATAAAGCATATAAGACTTAAGATTATACTATAAGGTATAAAAATAAGAGCTATAGCAGGACTACCAGAAGGACTATAAGATAAATACGCTCTTACTAGTATCTTTATTTATAATATCTACCTACACCAGGACACAGTATAGAAATTACCTAACTAGGTTAAAGAAAAATAATACTAGCAGCACTTTAGATAGTAGGCGCCTAAGTACGTCTATAAGATAACTTATAACCTATACCTACACTAGGGAGGTATTTACACCTATAGCTATAAAGCTTACCTGCTCTTAAAGGATAAAGAGAGAGAGGTAAGATACCAACACTTTAAAGTGTTCCTATATAGGTATATTAGATACCTTATTAGGTATATAGCTAACACCTATAACCTATATAAGATCTAGATCCTTACACTTAACCAGGTTATAATTATACATAATGTCGCCTTTAATAAATTAAAATTCTACTTAAAAAAAGATAAAGCAGAGGCCCTACCTATCGCTATAGCCAGCTCTATTATAGAGGACATTTAGAAACCTATAAGCATAATAAGTATAGTTCTAAAGCTACTTAAAGCTCTTAACGCTAAGGAAAACGACCTTCTTAAGCACACTAAACAGCTTAAATAACTAGTTAAAACCTAGTCCTTAGTCCCTACATTAAAAGACGTTTTAACGCCTAAGATAGCTTATAAAAGCATAGGACTAGTAACCCCTAAGCTAACTCCTGACCCTAAAAGCATACTAGAGGCTATAAGAGGGGACGCTGCCAGGGCAGAGACTAGGAGCATAGAGACTACTGTGGTTACAGAGACTATTAACCTAGAGACTGTATCTAACAGCAAGACTAGTGCTAAGCACTTAGACCTAAGTTTAAATAGGCCAAGCAGACTAAAGGTAACGTTAGAGACCCTAATGCTACCAGACTGACTATAGAGAGGGAAAGTAAGAGACTATAGCCTGCCTATAAGGTAAAGTCAGCGCCAGCTAAAGCCTAGGCAGCTTTTTGCCACCCTATATAGCTCTACTAGACACACTAGAGATAATAAAAGCGATTTTAAACGGCGTTTTAGTATAGACTTTATCTAGACCTACCTTCTTAATTAAGAGGTAGACTAAAAGGATAATCTTATACACTATACACTCTATAAAGTGCTATATATAGTAGTATAATATAACTAAGTTAGCTATAAAGTGACTACTAAAGCAGTAGTAATAACGGCTAATAACCTTCTAAAAGCCTTAAACACCTAGAAAAAGCTTCTTAACCTCCTAACCGTACTATATAACCTATTTATAAAAGCAGTCTAGTAGGAAATAAAAAAGCTAATAGAGAAAGGTACCTAAGAGGTTATTAATAGACTCCTAGCGTATATAAAGCTACTTCCTTTAAAGTAGGTATTTATATATAAACTAGACTAGTATAATAGGCTAGACTACTGTAAAGTAAGGATCTATATCTATAGAGACCTCTAAGCAGCTACAATATATAATACTTATATAGCTATACTTACAGTAAAGACGTTTCGGCTAGCTATTGCCTTAATAGTATAGTTTAACCTAGAGATATTTTAATATAACGTTATAAACACGTTTCTAAACGCTTATATTAATCTGTATAATAAGCTAGTCACTTATAAGCTTCTAGATAGATTTAAAATTAAAAGGAAATATATTTAACTATATAAAGCGCTTTACAGACTATAAGACGTACCTTACCTCTAGTATAAAAAGCTTTCTAGCACACTAAGACGCCTTAGACTTACTCTAGCTGTAGAAGAACCCTACCTATATTAAGATCTAAAATACTAAATTATTATTATCTTCTATATAAATAATATTCTTATTATATTTTATAGAGATAACACGGCCTATATAGCCACTATAGTTAATAGTATTAAGGCAGCTTATAAATTAAAAGACTAAGGACTAACAGAATACTATTTAGGCGTCTGTATATTATAAGACTAAGTAGGAAGAAAGATCTTCCTTACCTATAATAGCTATATTAAAATAATAGTAAAGAAGTTTAACCTTATAGATAATGTCTATCTAGCTATACTACTGCCTATAACTATACTAACAGTATATAAAGGTAAGGCTATAGCTATAGATATAAAAACCTTTTAAGAGAAAGTTAGTTTTATCCTTTATATAAGTATTTTTATACAGCCAGACACAGTATTTATAGTTACACTGCTCTTAAGGTCCCTTATAAATCCTGGTCCTAAACACCTTTAGTTAATTAATTAGGTAATTTAATACCTCTATAGAACCTACTACCTTATACTAAGCTTTAGAAGCTTAGGGGGTAAGAGAATACTATAACTACTAGTAATAATTATAGTAAGTAATGCTTCCTATACAGACAATAAATTAATATATAGATTGTTATAAGGCTTTATTATAATACTCTTTAGAAAACTAATCTAGTAGAGGGCCTTAAGACAGCTAATAGTGATAACCTTAATAACTAAAGCAGAGCTTCTCTCCCTATAGGAAACAGTAAAGGAAGTTATAGTGCTGTAAAGACTTTTTTATAAGCTGGCCTTTAACCCTAAACAGCCTTACACTATCTTTTATAATAATAAGTAGACAATTAGACTAGTTATAATAACTAATAAAAGGATTATAACCTACCTCTATTATATAGACATCTAGAATATATAGCTCTACTAGGAATACGCTACTAGCCGCCTAGAAATAAAGTATATAGCTATAAAAGATATACTAGCAGACGGTCTAATAAAGAACCTCTTATAAGAGAAGTTTCTAGACTTTAGAGTGTATCTTAACTTAACTAATATATATAGAATAATTATAAAAAAGCTTTAAAATAGTAAAAGAAAACGACTTAATTTAGGGCTACAGCCTAGCCTATCTAGGCGTACATAAAACTGATTCCTACTCTAAAGGGCGACTATAACTCTAGCCTGCAGGCCACTAAAAAGACCTTTTACCCTATAGGGCCTCTAAAGAAAAGACTTTACCCTATAGGGTTTCTAAAAGAAAAAACAAAAACGCCTAAAAGCAGTATACAGCAAGAGTTAATTACTAGCGGTAATAAAGGACTATAATCTCCTGCTTAATAGAGTTAAAGATTATATAGCCTTTTATAACTAGAGAGGTAAGGTATACTAAAGCGTTACTATTACCTCCTAGCTAAGAGGGACCTAGGCTTAGGTTTAAAAGAGGTTAAAGACCTTTAGGAATAACGCCCTAAAAGTCTTCTTCCTCTTCCTTTTTATTACCTCTCTTACCAGCCTTATAGAAAGCCTTATAGATATTACTATAGGTATAGCTTAGCTTCTAAAGATAACTATTAATTAAGATCTAATATACTAATACGTTAAGACTAAACTTATAGAAGTAGAGGCCTTTTTACCTTAAGTAAGGAGGGCTAAAAGCTTTAGGATAAATCCTACAGCCAACTTAGGCACCTCCTTATAGGCACAGCCGTTAGCAGTATACTTAAAGCACTTACCCTTAATACAGGTAGCCTCCTCTATAGCAGCAGAGCGTATATAGCACACTCTAGTGCCCTTACCTAAGATTATAGAATAAAGGCAAGCAGCACACAGGAGGGGATTTAGAGCCCTAAGCTCTTTACCTACCTCCTTATCTACCGCTTTAGCTTTACCCTTACCTTTACCCTTAGGCATAGGTATAGACAAGGCTAAACCGGCCTTTTTAGGCTTAGCCAGGATCTTGGCTGCCAGCAGGGGTATAGTCTACAGACTAACTTTCTTTTTCTTTTTAGCTAAAATAAATAAGTTAGTAATATAAATCTAAAAATACTTAAAGGTTTATAACGACTTACTAAAGGCAGTAGTAACGGCAGCCTTAACGGCAGCGGCAATCTCGGCCTCCTATACAGCCTTTACCTTAGCAGCCACTTATACAGCTACCTTAGCTTAGGCCGCGCGCTTAGCTTTAAGATCGCATAGAGCTTTGCCTAAAGCTAAGGAGGAAAGGTAAAGGTTGCCTCTATAAGAGGCTTCCCTATTACCTTCCTTCCTAGTAAGCTTATTTACCTCCTTAGAGGTGGCTTAGGAGGCGTAAGCGGCGCGGTTGGCGGCGTACGTGGTGGCGGTACAGGCAGCAGCAGCCTTCTTTTTAAAAGGCAGTATAGTGTATATATATATATATATATTTATATACTGTTTATAATAAGTTATTAGTTATAAAATTAATTATATATAGGTTAGACTTATTTAAAGACTTATAAAAACAATTCTTATAAGGGTTAATAAAAAGGAAGAAAAATTAAAATAAGTAGGCAGCCTAAAGGAATATTTTAACCTAGTACAGTAGCTCTTAGGTAACGGCCTAAGGCTTCTTCTCGATTTTTAAAAAGAGCTCTTTTTTTAAAACAACACGCCTGTAAATAATAATAACTGCTATAAATAACGCTATTATAAGTATAAAGTTAATTATAGAGGGAATAAAACCACTATTATTAATTAAACTAGAATAGCTGCTGGTTATTTCTTTTATCTATAAGTATAAACTCTTTTTATAAAGGCCTTTTTTTTATTAACTATCTATATAAGGCTATTATATATAGTCTAGTTATAAATATCTTTATAACTAGGGGGGTGTGTTGCAGGAGGTCCTATACAGCCTCTGTGGCTGGGGCAACAGTGGCTGGTGGCCGCAGTGCTTATACTAACGCTATTACTAAGCGCTCTTCTCTATATTTATCTAGAGACCGGCTACCACAGTTACTCTTAGCCTAAGTTAAGCACTTCTCACTATAAAGGGTTAACCCTACGCTCCTTGCCTGCAATATATCCCTATTTCTATATAACGTATATATATAGCAAGCGGAATAATATAGCAAGCAGAACACTTTTCTCTACCTTAATACTTTTATATAAGTTTATTTATCTATAATATATAAAATTAATTAGAACTAATTATTATCTTTTTCTTTAGTACTATCCTAAACTACCTAATATGTTTATATATTATACTCTGTCTTTCTGTAATTACTATATTGCCGACTGTATACTTTACCCTCCTCTATATAAGCACCTTCTGTATAGATATTATTACCCTTAGTATTAATAATCCCTTTCTTAACCTGTATAGCCTCTGCTTCTATAGTATTAAGTGACCCTTTAAGATATAGTTAGCTTTTTTTAGCCCTCTAGCGCTTACTTAATACCTTATTTACTATATAAAGCCTAAAGACCTTAGCTTTAATAAGAGCTAGTCAGTATACTAACTTACTAATACCCTTTAACTGTAAGTTAATTACTTTATATAATAGTGTTAGTAAGCTACCTTAATATTTCCTAATCCTTTTTTTTAATAAGGCAGAGCTTTATATACCCTTAATTACTATAGTTAGCGTCTTTTATTTCTAGAAGCCCTAACTAACTAGGCGTAAGTTAGATAGTGTAGGCGTCTTTAGTTTAAAATCTAGGCGAGAAATAATAACTTCTAGGTTAAAAGGTATAAGGCCAGCTTATTAGAAACCTGCTTATATATTTTTTTTACCTATTAAAGTAAAAAATACTGCTTTAAAAGCAGGAAAAAAGTTTAATTAGCCTTTATAAAAGTATTAACTTAATTAAAGAGGGCGTTAAAGGTTTATTCTAGATTACTAGGTATTAGTAGGTTTAAGATATTAGATATAAGAGAAGAAAAGGATTAGTTACTTAAGGTATAATAAAAGGCTACAGTTTAGAAAGATATTTTACTTTAAGAGGAGGATTATTATTAAGGTAGTAAGTAAAGTAGTAGATTAGCTTAAAGACCTTATCTATCTTACTATTAATAGATATAGTCTTATTATTAAAATAATACTTTTATTAGCTATTAATTAGTCTTAATAACCTATTAAATAACGTTAAAAGCACTATTAAACTGCTATATAATAAGATAAAAAGGTTACTATACCTATTTATTAGAAGGGGAGAGGCTATACTGTAAAAAAAGTTATTAAAAAATAGTCTATTAAGTTTTTATTATACCTTTAGGGAAATAGTTAGTAAGGTAGAGTGTTAGCTTTATATTAAGGTAATATAGTTTATTATATAAAAGAGGTTATATATCTTATAATAACCTTAATAAGAGCTTAGCTATAAGTTTATACTGCCCCTTAAGATTACTAGCTCTATAGAACTAGCTGACGCTAAGATAGCTACTTTTAGAGGAGGGAGATAACAGGGGGTAGCTAGATAATAGTAGTAAGTTATAATTACTTATAGGTTATTCTCTTAAAGAATAACCTATAGTAAGAGAGTAAGTAGGTTAAGTTTTATACTATAGAATATATTATAAAGCTATTATAAGTAAATAGTATAAATAAAACTAAGGTTAAATAAATTAACCTTATTATAAGAAGGTATAGAAAAAAGAGAGCTGCCTTCTATAGGTCTAGTAGAATTTAGCTATACTAATAATATTTTTTTAACTAATTAGGTAGATAAAAGGTAACGCCTCTATAAGAATAACGCCCTAATATTAATCTGTAGCACCCCCTTATTAATTCCCTTAATTAGATATACTTAGTTAAACTTATATAGTTTTAAACTATATTAAGCTAAAGCCTACCG
The DNA here is from genome assembly GCA_030867255.1 of Colletotrichum somersetense. NCBI lineage: Eukaryota > Fungi > Ascomycota > Sordariomycetes > Glomerellales > Glomerellaceae > Colletotrichum > Colletotrichum somersetense. Next base: position 17,131 of record MU843769.1, on the reverse strand, counting down.
TTAAGTAGCTTTAGATCTTAAGAAAACCTTACTTAATATAGTATATACTAACTTTAGACTTTAAAGCTTTAGTTAATTATAACTTAAAAGCATAAAGTATATAGACTATATACTATATATTAATAACTTATTAATATTATATAACGTATATATATATTAAGCGGCGTATTATAGCAAGCGGCACACGTCTATTTATTCTTCTATTATTTTAATAAGTTAATTTAACTATACTATATAAAATTAATTTAAACTATATATTGCCTTATTCTTTACTACTATCTTAAACTACCTTACAGGTTTATATATTATACCTAGTCTTTCTATAATTGCTATATTGTTACGTGTATGGTTTACTACTCTCTATATAACCCCCCTTTTAAGACGTTTCCTTACCTCTAGCTTTAATAACTTCTTTTTCTCCTTACAGCGCCTCTACTTTAGCTATATTAAGTGACCCTTTAAGATATAGTTAGGTCTTTTTAGCCCTCTAGCACTTACTTAGTACCTTTATCCTTATATAAAGTTAATAGTTCTTAGCCTTAATAATAGTAACCCTAATATACTAACTTACTAATACCTTTAGGCTAAAAGTTAATTACTTTATATATTAGTGTTAGTAAGCTACCTTAATATATTTAGATCTTCTTTTTAAGGGAAGAAGTACTTTATATACTATTAAGTGCTGTAGTTAGTATCTTTACGTCCTAGGAGCCTTGGCTGCTTGGCCTAAGGTTAAGGGTGTTAGCGTCTTTAGCTTAAAATCTAACCGAGAAATAACTACTTCTAGGTTAAAAGGTATAAAGCCAGCCTGTTAGAAACCTACTTGTATATTTATTTTACCTATTAAAGTAGAAAATACTACTTTAAAGGTAGGAAAAAAGTTATCTTTAGTAATATATATAATCTATATTTATATTATTTTCTTAATTTCCTTACTATATATATACTTTAAAGGACTAAAATAGCTAATATTAAGAGGCTAGAGCTTATATAATAAGTAAGAAGGTATATATAAAGTAATTATTACTTCTTCCTTATAGTAGTTATTATATTTAGTTAATTTATAGTTATTATAGCTATCTAGGATTAAAAGGTAATAAGTACTCTTTATATAAGACTTTATATACTAATTAAAGTATTTTAGCTAATTTAGGCTAATCTAATTTATAGTCTATCTGTTTTTACTTAGGTAGATACGCTATATAGCTAGAAATTTACTATTAAGATACTATAACAGAAGGTAATATCTACTTTTTATAATAATATATAAAGGTATTACCTAGCTAGCTATATATACACTTTAAATAATAAAAACCTATTTCTAATTACTAGGCTGTTTTATATAAGACCTTCCCTTATAATTAGAAGTTATAATAACCTCTATATATAATAGTATTCCTATTAGGAACCTAACCTTATTAAAATTATAAGTATTATAATCTTATATCTTATACTTTATAATTATATTTTATATAAGTATAAACTAGCTTTATATAATTATAAGATCTTTAGCTAAGGCCCTCTAATAGTTAATTTAATATTAAAATCGTATTTTTAATTAGGGTTATTATTATATAAAGTGCTCTGCCTATTAGGGTCTAACACGCGTTACGTTATATTAGGAAAAAAGTAGGTTAGCTATATCTTATAAATCTTCTTATTATAGGGGAAAACCTTAATTAATCAGGTTAATAACCTGTTTAAGAATTACCTCTTTTTTAGTTATAGTTATCTTTATTAAATTTATATATATTTCGCTTTATAATTATTAACCGGCGTGTTAATAATAGAGTGTGGATTTAGGCAGCTAATAGATAGAGGCAGCCTTTTATATAGATAGTTTTTAGTCTTTTTAGAGAGCTGTAAGTGTAAGAATAATCTAGGTTTCTTAAGAAGAGGATTCTATTATTATACGTAGAGAAAAGTTAGTGTAAAGAAGAATATAGTAGAAATAAGGAGGACGTATGCCGCTTACTATAATGCGCTGCTTGCTATATATATACGTTATATACTTAATATATTATAAACATTTACACTTTAGTTAACTATAAGTATAGTATATATATATTATATACTTTATCTTATAAATATAGTTACTTTATTTCTTAAAGAAACGTTTTTATTAACTTTATAGTTATATTTCTAGGTATTATTATATAATAAAATATATATTAACTATATATAATACTATATAACTATATGTATACTAGATCTTATAAAGTCTTTTATATTACCCCTTATAGCTAGTTTATTACTAATATATAGTAAGAGATTCCTTAAATTTTAGGAAATCTTTATATAAAATATATAACTACTTCTTAAAAACCCTCTATTATAATTATAAGTAAGTATAAAGAAATTTTAAGACACTAAAATAAGTATAACTTACGTAATTAGAGGTAGAAGGTAATAAAGAAATTTTCTTTTAAGCTAGAAGCTAGGTAGAGGGTATAAGAAGAGTTTAAGGAAGAATCTCTAAAGGAAATTCTAGAAATATAAGGGTAGGGTAGATCTAGGTAGGTATAGGACTGTTCTAAAGCTTCAAAAAAGACGTATTTAAATATATATCTTATAGGTAGATTTAGGTTAGAATTACCTATAATATTTCTTACTAAAGATATTAGAGAATAATTTAAATTACGACTTACTAGGCCGCCTAATTAGTAGCTAGTAAGATAAAGAAATGGATAAAAAAACCTATTTTTCTTACTAGTACTAGATTAGTAAGAAAAGTAAGCTTTTTTTCTTTAATTTTTATTAAATATAAGGAAAAACTATTAGAATATATAGATATTTAATAAATATTTATCTTAAATAAGATAAAAGAAATAGCTCTCTTTAATTCCTTTATACTTTAACTTTATACTAGTTTATTATATATTAAATACTTAGATATATAATAGTATTTAAATCTTATATATTACATATAGTATATATAATATAGTATATATAATATATTTTATATTATATAAAATAAACTAAAGCTTAAGTACTATAAATTATATAGCTTAGTTATAAAGTAATATATATATATAGTAAGCAGTATACTTCCTTATTATATAGAAATACTCTTTTTTTAACTATTTATTAAAAAATAAACTTATTAGTAAAAAAGATCTAGTGTTTTATATTATATACTAACAAGAGTTAGATTTTAAAGAATAATACTATAGATATTATTATCTTACTTTAACCCTAATTTTCTTTTATTATATCTACTAATAAGGCTTAGGGTTAAGATTTAAGACTAGGATTAAATAATAATTTCTAAATTATTTTTTCTTACTTTCTAACTCTTATTAGTACCTAACGTACTATATAAGTAACCAGGTTATAGAAGTAACTAGGTCAATTTTTGCCACTTATATAATAATATATAAAAGAAATCAACTATAAGACCTTAAATCTATTTAAACTACTTAGAATCTTTTTCTTTAGAGGTAGACTTAACTTTCTAACACATATAAGTATTATAGCCAGGCTTTCTATAGATACTATATTATTATATATATATTTCTATCCTCCTTATATAACCACTACTTTAACCTGTTTCTACCTGTAAATACTTTATTATATCTATTTAAGACTTTATATCTTATACCTAATTAATTATAAATATTCTATTTTTCTAAATCTGTTTTTTTTATATAATAACGGCGGCTTAGTTACTTATTTACCTCTTAATACTTAGCTAAGTCTGCCTATATTAAAGTCTATTTATATACTACTACTATTATCTCCTTCTTTAGCTATTATATATACCTAATAATTAATATTAAGGAGCTATTTTAGTGTTATATAATTTAATTTATAATTAAATTAGACTGTAAAGTAAATTTAATTAGGTTATTTAGTATCTTTAGGACCTAAGGTATTAGTAAGCTAGTAAAAGAAGATAGTAGTGTTAGTATATAAAGCTTTATATCTAGCTATAAAACTATATATTTAAGATTATATAGGATAAAGCTAGTTACTCTAAAGCCTATTTAGATATTTACTATAGTTATTACCTTATTATACGCCTTATAAAAGGCTAGAAAAAAGTCTTTTTTTATAATATATATAATATATACCTATATAAAGACCTCAATTTCTTAACTATATACCTGTTTTAAGGGACTAAAGCACCTAATATTAAGAGGCTAGAGCTTATATAATAAATAAGGTAGTATATGAAGTGTAATAATGTAACAAACCTAAAAAGCGGGCCTGCCACTTAGTTGTAACGGAATTAGCCTTAAGTAGGAATGTTCACATTCCAACAGCCCCCTTTAAGGGTATTTCCGGTACTGACCTTAATCCGGTTAGTCTGTGCGCCTGCCAGTTGAGGACTCACGGTCGCACGCGACTGTTCATGGGACTTACTGTCGCAATTGCCTGCTCTTTGGACTTACGGCAGCGCGAATCGAACTCGCGATCTTTGTAAGTGTGCAGGGTAACACGCATGTGGTTGGCCAAACCACTGAGCTAACTGGGCTTATAACCTGTAACAAACCTAAAAAGCGGGCCCGCCACTTGGTTGTGACAGAATTGGCCTTAAGTAGGAATGTTTACATTCTAACAAATAATCTTCTACTTCTTATAGTATAGTTTAAAATTAATAGAATAGTAGCTTTTATAGCTATTAAAGATAGAAAGGCAGTAGGCATTTTTTATATAACTCCTTATATAGAAATTAAAGTGTTTTACCTATTTTAGGCCTTTTTTATTTATTATCTAACTGTTTTCTATAAGGGTAATTACCTAGTTATATAAAAAAAGGCTGTTATATATCTAAAAGTAAAGATAGACTTTACCTATAAAGATAATATATAGTAAGATAAAATAGCCGTATAACCTAATACTCTAAATTATTATAATTTATTCCTAATTCTTTTATTATACTTTTTTTAGCTTATTATATTATTTAGAGGCTGTAATAACTATTTTAGAAAATATTCTACCTATTATAAACCTAGTCTTATTAAAGTTATAAATATTATTATTATATATATTATACTTTATAATTATATTTTATATAAGGGAAAACTATATATAATATATATTAGGATCTTTATAAAAGACTTTCTAATAGTTAATTTTTTAATTAAAATATATTTTTAGCTTAGGTTATTATTATATAAAGTTTAAGGCCTATTAGTCCTAACGCGTTATATATTACAGCTATAAAGAAGTTAATTAGCTATTTCTTAAACAGTATTAAGGCAGGGAGAAAACGGTTATAAATCTAGATTAATAATATATTAAATAATAGTATCCTCTTTATATAAGGTTAAATTCTGGTAAAGTGGTTAGATATTATGCTTTATACGTCGGCTATAGTATTAATATTAGAAGGTTATATAAGATATATTATAGATTAATACAGCCTTTTATATACTTAATTTTAGGCTTACTTTAAGTGTATTAAGCGCTAGGACTAAATCGCTTTTATTTAGATTTTATACTATAGTTATTAGTAGAGAAAAAAGGGAATAAAGGTAGTGGATATATAAGTAGTAAAAAGTGACCCGGTCACTTATGTGACTCGGTCACTTATGTGACTCGGTCACTTATGTAGTACGTTATATAAAAGGTTATATTTATTTTAGATAACATTTAGATCTTTAAAAATTAGTTTAAAAAGTACCCTTAAAGGTATAATAAGGAAGTATTATTAGAACAATAGGTTACATTATCTCTCTAAGTGATATAAAGAGATAAATATAAAAGTATATCTTATAGAAGTAAGAATATAAGATATAAGGGGTAGAGGTATATCTAATATAAGGATATAATAGAAGAAGAAAATAAGTAGTAAAGAGAGTATAGTAGTTAGATTGTTACTATAGAGATTGCTTGCTTGCTTGCTTAGAGATAAAAGAGATAGACCTAGAAACAGGAAGAATTCCAGCCCTTATATAGTAGTATACAGCTTACTAGAATATTCTATACTAACGTAAGCTGCTTATAAATTATAATAACTTATAATAACCCTAAGTTACTGAAAATAATATCCCTAACTTACTGTTAATAACCTAGATCCCTAAAGTAAGGAGTAGTAAAGCTAATCTTACTCCTCTAAAGAATCCTTTATAATATTCTGCTGATTACGTAATCAGGTTGCTTACGTAATCAGTATATATATTAATCTACTTATTTACTAGATTATATATAAGTATATATAGTATGTAGTATTCCTTATAATAAAGGGAATATAACGTAAAGTAGAAGTATTAAGAGTTATTCTAACTCTTACTTCTAATAAGTATACTGCTTACTATAGTATACCGCTTACTATATATATATATTGTAATATATATAGTACTTATAAAGTAATTTTATAATATATAACTATATATATCTTTAGCTTTTAGGTTAGTATATATTATTTATAAAGGTTTAAAATTATTATACTATAGTTATATTTAGGTTAGTAATAAAATATAATATATATTAGTATTAAAACTTAAACTTAAGGTCTTAAGACCTTAAAGTTACTAAGTATAATATACTAAGTATTTATATACTATTATATATACTTATAAGTATTTATACTATAGGTTTTAAAATATATCTTAGCTTTAAGACTTTACCTTAAGGTCTTAAAACTTTAAAGTAATATAGTTTAGTTATTAAGTATAATTTACCTAGTACTTATATACTATTATATAAACTTATAAGTATATATACTTATAGTTCTTTAGTATAATTTATTCTTAATATAACAGTCTAAGGCAAGGTATATTATAACTAGCTATAGTAACTATATATAAGTATCTTAAGATAAAGAGAAAAAAGGGAAAATCTACTAATCTAAGCTAACTAGTAGTCTAATTAGGTCTATACCGTATAAGCCATCAGGTACTTAACGTTATAGGCTTTAATACCCCGGTTAAGGTTGTAGTAGGCCGAGAGGTCTAATAAGGCCTTATATAGGCCTAGCCTGTTATAATACCCCCCTCCTCCCCCTCCTTTATAAGATAAAAGCTTTTATATACTAGAAGGCAGCCTATACTGTTATATCTTTTAAGTTATCTAGTAGTTCTTAAGTTAGTTTAGTATAGCCGGTCTATTTTATTAAGACTTACTATTTTCTGCCTTTAGGCCTTAATTTTAGTATTTCTTAGACCTTATATTCCTAATTAGGTTAAAGTCTTAATATAGCAGGCTATATATTATTTTATTATTATAATAAGAATAAGTAATTATTTATATATTTTAAAAGTAATATATAGAAAACGTTATATATACCTAGTAGTATATCTAGCTAGTATAAATAAAAACTAATAGTCTTTAAGACTATATACTTAGTATAAATCTAATTAAGTTTTTTAAATAGTTAGTTTATCTTAATATTAGTTAGTTATAGCTATACTTTATCTTTAAGTTTAAACTGATTAGACGGCTAGTAATAAGTATTTTATAATACTTTTATTTTTAGTATACTATAGCTATTACAGTATATATCTAGTTAATAGCGTTTTTAATCTTTTATATTAGACTTTTTACTCCTATAATAAAAGTATTACCTTCTATCTAGAGAGTCTTTATTACCTTAATTAGGTCTATATTATATTTATAACTAAAGAAAAATAGAGTAATTCCTATAGAAGTTAGCAGACAGTTATTAATAGTTATTATAGCTATAAGGAATAATTTATTTTAGTTATTTTAAGTATAAGTATAAAGCGCTTATAAATACGTCTTAACTACTTAGTTAGCTTATTTAGTAGTATTATCTGTTTCTAGGTAATATACTATTAAAAGCCTTTATTTAATACTGTAAAGTTAGTAAAAGTATTTCTAAGTCTGGCTTATAAATTAAGTTTTTTAGCCTAAAATAATAACTTTTAGTAATCTATAATATCTAATCAGGCTAGTAATAAAAGTAGTTACTATTTTTTTTAATATAGTTTTCTTTATAGGCTTAAGGATTATATTTTTTAATAGGTAGTCTGTAATAACTAAAAGGTTAGTTAGGTCCTTAATTTAGGTTAGTAGTAGGTCTATTATAAAATTTAGTAATATTTTAGCCTATATGTATAATAGTATTAGTAGTACCTTTAAGACTTTTTATTTTTTATCTCTCTAGACGTTAATCCTACTATATATATTATAATTCTTAATAAACCTTTATATATCCTATAGTAACCCTAGCTAGTAAAAAGTATAACTAATTAGGGCTTTAAATGTATTTCTTTCTAGATGCCTTAATAGTGTTAAGTTATATATCGTCTAGATAATTTTAATCTTTAGGGGCTTATAGTATAAAACCTATATCCTATCTCTTTAATATAGCTACTAGTTATTATTTAGTAAATATTTTAATAATATAACTAGTAAACCTTATACTAAAGGTAGCTACTTTACTTTTTATCTTACTGCCTCTCTAATTAGGTAGTAATAAGCGTTATTTTATAACCTTATATCCTATAGGCTTTATAATAGGTCTTTTTTAAATAGGTTAATTAGAGGCTTTATCTCTTTTAGGGCTTCTTTTTTTTCTTTATCTATATCTATATTACTTTTAAATCTTATTTTTATTTTTATAATAGTCTAATTAGGCCTTAAAAGTCTTATTTTATTAATCTAGAAAGCTTTTATAGTTCTTAAGAGAAGTTAAATTTTATATCTCTTTAGCTTATTATCTTTAGTATCTACTAGTATATCTTATTTTCTTTTTAAGAGGGTGTTAGAGGTAATAGCTAGCTTACCTAGGCGGTACTTTATCTTAAAGTTATACTTTAAAAGTGTTTCTACCTATTAAACCTAGTGCTTACTAAGCTTTTTTTTTTTATAAAGTATTTTAGGTTAAAATAGTTAGTTATTATAATAAACTTTTTTATACTTTAAAGTTTTATATCTTACTATTTAAATTATTATATAATTACTAATAACTTTTTATTATATATAAAATAGTTATATTTAGTTAAAAAGTTTTTCTTTAAGAAAAATACTATTAGGTATAGGGAATTAATAGGGGCGCTCCAGGAATTAATACAGGCGCACCGTCCTTACGGGCGCAGCGTCGTTCGCCCTTCTGATTGGCTAAAAAAAACAGTATATCTCTATAAAGGCGGTGAGGCTAATTGCACTAACACTGCTATTCTACCATTTTATTCTACTATCGATTGATTACCCTACACGGCCATGGGAATCGGGCCCTATAAGGGGGCCCTTTTCACGGCCGTGGGAAACAGGCCCTTCTTATGGAGCCTGTTTCCCACGGCCGCGAAAAGAGCCCTTCTTATAGAGCCTGTTTCCTATGGCTGTGAAAAGAGCCCTTCTTATAGAGCCTGTTTCCTATAGCTGTAAAAAGAGCCTTTCTTATAGAGCCTGTTTCCTACGGCTGTAAAAAGAGCCCCTCTTATAGGGCCTGTTTCCTATAGCTGTAAATAATAGATAGGCTGTAATATATACCTTTATAAACTTAAATAGGACTAACTATAATTTAAGATACTTACTATTTAGCTATTTTCTTATAATATAGTTATAAGGATTTATTATTACTACTAACTATTTCCTACTAACTTTATATCTTCTAAATACTAGGCTAAAGTGGTTGTCTACTTATGTGATTTTCTGTTATCCTTTTATTATTAAGAACACTAGACTAGCTTCTTATTTATTATTAAGATAAGGTTAGAATCTAGCCTTAACTTAGTTAACTGGCCTTCTGTATAGACCTGGCTAGTGTTAACTTATTCCTACTTCTAGGTAGGTAACCTTACTTTTTACTACTTATACTTTAGCCTCTATTAGGGGTATAAGTTTAGCTAGTTAAGTGGCTTTCTCTAGGTAAAGCTAGCTGTAATAGGATAGGCTGTACTGTATTTTTTAGCCTATTATAAAGGGATACTGTAATCTTTAGATTAAGGATCTAGTAGTATAGATTAAAAGAAGATATCTCTTAAAGATACTACTAGGGGTATACTTTTTACTTACTAAATATTATTAAATTAAGTATTTTTATAAAGATTTTATAGTAGTATAAGATATTAAGTTTAGTTAAAACAGTATAGTCTAGACTATATTCTCTAATAGGGGCTAAGAATAGTCTTTTACTAGAAGGTATTACCTTTTTTATTAGTTGGTATTACTTTCTAATTAGTGTTAGACACTTTAAGGAAAGTATTATCTAAAGTTTATTAAAAAGCTTAAAGTAAGTACCTATATACTTCTAGCTTTTAAAGACTTTATCCTTAGTATAAGCTTACATAAAGCGTAACACCTAGTTACTAATTATATCTTATATAATATTAATAAGTTAATATAAGTAATTAAAACTATTTAGAAGATAGCCCTTAATATTATTATTACTTAACTTTATACTAGACGTAATATAAATACTAAAGTTTTAGTATTTTTAGATAAAGCAGTAAGCCTATTATACTTTTAGGGGTAGGTATATTATATAGAGATACTAAAGGATAAGGCGTTAGTTAATAAACTTTTTATAAAGCTTAGTCTAGGCTTTCTTAAAGGCATACTTAGTCTTAATAAAAATAACTAGCTTCTATATTATAAAGACCTTATAATATATATAAGGGGGTGGCTTATCTGCTAGTATAGTAATATAGGCCTAGTCCTTATCGCTAAGCTAGGCTGTTACTTATATTAGTAGCTAATAGGCCTTATTATTAGACTTACTACTATTACTACTATAGGTATAGTCTTTAAGCTACTTCTATTTAGCTTTAAGTATAACGTTTAAGTTAATATAGTAGATATAAAGTTATTATTAGATGCCTAGAAACTGCTTATTTAGTACAGCCTTTATCTATTTATTATAGTCTATAATAATAATAGTAAGGTAATAGACTAAGTGTTAGTCTATAAGTTAGTAAATACTTACTAAAAGAAACTAGAAACCTTTTAGCCTCTTATTATTAATAAAGCTAAATATAGCGTTATAAATAGAGCTAAGGTAGGTCTGTCTAGTAGCCTAAAAGAGTAAGAGTTTAAAGCGATTAGTATTATAGGTATTATTAAAACTAATCACTTTAAGGAATTACTTCTATATTTAAAGACAGTAGGGAAAAATCTAAATAAGGCTAATAAGGCGGTCTAGCTTATTATCTGCCTACTTTACTATATATAAGATATCTTGCTTATTAAATAGCTTAATTAAAGCTATAGTTAGTAATTACCTATCTAACTTTTTTTAGTTTATATAAGCTCTAGCGTTATAGATATCTTATTAGGTAAATAAGGAATCTAGAAACTGCTTTTAAATAATAGTGTATATATTATATACCTAGATACTAACTTGTCGGCTTGTTATATTAACTGTATCTATTATAGGCTAGGTAAGCCTGTAATAAGAAGGATATATAAAGGCTTTAAGGCTAAGGCTATAGTTATACTGACTGTACTAGGTTTCTAGATAATAACGTAACAGCTACTTGCCCTCCTCTTAAGCCTCTATAATAACCTGCTATTAATAACCGTATTTCTAAGATATACGCTATTAAATACTATTACCTTTTAGTAGTCTAGGGTTACTAAACTAATTATATTAGAGGTAGTATTGCTTAAGACAGCTATAGACTTTCTTCTTATTATACTTTATAATACTAAATCTATTAGCTTTTATAAAGGTATTAACTTAATTAAAGAGGGCGTTAAAGGTTTATTCTAGATTATTAGGTATTAGTAGGTTTAGAATATTAGATATAAGAGGAGAAAAAAATTAGTTACTTAGGGTATAGTAGGAGGCTGCAGTTTAGAAAAAGGCTTTACTTTAAAGGGAGGATTATTATTAGGGTGGTAAGTAGGGTGGTAGATTAGCTTAAGGACCTTATTATTCTTACTATTAATAGATATACTTTTATTATTAGAGAAGTACTGTTATTAGCTATTAATTAGTCCTAATAACCTATTAATTAGTCCTAACAACCTGTTAAATAAGCTTAAAAGCACTATTAAACTGCTATATAGTAGGATAAAAAGGTTACTAGGACTGTTTGTTAGGGAGGGAGAGGTTATACTCTAAAGAAAGTTATAAGAGAATAGTCTACTAAGTTTTTATTATCCCCTTAAGGAAATAGTAAGTAAGGTAGAGTGTTAGCTTTATATTAAGGTAATATAGTTTATAGTATAAAAAAGGTTATATATCTTATAGTAAGCTTAATAAAAGCTTAGCTATAAGGTTATACTGCCCTTTAGGATTACTAGCTTTATAGAACTAGCTGACGTTAGGACGGCTGCTTTTAGAAGAAGAAGATAACAGGGGGTAGCTAGATAATAGTGGTAGGTTATAATTACTTACAGGTTATTCTCTTAAGATATAACCTGTAGTAAGAGGGTAAGTAGGTTAAGTTTTATACTATAGAGTATATTATAAAGCTATTATAAGTAAATAGTATAGATAAACCTAAGGTTAGATAAATTAACCTTATTATAAGGAGGTATAAAAAAAGGAAACCTACTTTCTATAGGTCTAGTAGAATTTAGTTACACTAATAATTCTTTTTTAAGCTAAATATAAGGGCAAACGGCGGTGTGCCTGTAAGGACGGTGTGACCGTATTAATTCCTAGTGCGCCCCTATTAATTCCCTAGGTATAATAGTCTGTTATTACTAATCTGTAATAAGGTATTTTTTACTATATATCTAGATAAATCTGTTTTAAGACTATCTCTTATTTAAAGTCTTAGTATATAAGTATTAGTATACTAATTAGATATATCTTAAGGTCTTTAAAGGCTTTCTAATACTTCTTACTTTAGATAAAAGTAGTATTTTTTTTATTAGTTTAATAAGTAGTCTTATTAAGGCTAAAAACTATAGTATAAACTACTAATAATAGTTAGTAAACCTTATAAAGAATTATATTCTTTTAACTGTCTTTAGTATTTCTTATAGGTATATAGCTTTAACCTTCTTAAGGTTAAACTTAATTTTTTAATATACTTTAATAATAAATCTAAAGTTTTTTATACTTTTAGCCTTAAAGTTATATTTATTAATATTAATTTATAGTCTTACTTCTTCTAACCTAATTAAGACTTTTTTAACTTTCTCTTAATAGTTAGCTAATAATCTGCTAAAGTAAATTAAGATATTATTAATATAGGTAAAGTAAAACTTATCTAGGTAACCTTATAATATATAGTTAATATACTATTAAAAAGTAGCTAGCGTTTTAATTAATCTAAAAAAGGTAATAAGCTATTTAAATAGCCTGTATTTTATTCTAAAGGTTATCTTTTACTTTTTTCTTACTTTAATCTAGATCTTATAAAAAGCTATAATTACATCTAGCTTGATTAGCTATTTAGCCTAGGCTATAGCCTTTAGTGTCTTACTAATTAGAGGTAAAAGGTACTTATCCTTTTTTATAATAGCGTTTAGACCTTAATAGTCTATATAAAATCTTAGTCTGCCTTTTAGTTTCTTAATAAAAAAATAAAAGTAGAAGCTACTAAACTGCTTACTTAAATAAATCTTTTATTTAGGTATTTTAAAAGGGTTTTCTATAAAACGATAAGCTTTTCTCTAGATATCTTATATAGTAGTTTTTATAGTATTATAAAGGTCTTACTGTTAGGGCTTTTCTTAAGGGGGATATTATAGTTAATTTCTTTTTAGTAAGGAGGTAGCTTAACAGCCTAATTAGGGTTAAAGACGTCTAAAAACTTATAGTATTCTTTTAGAAGTAAAGCTTTAATATTAGGTTTCTTTTTAAGTATTAAGGCCTTTTTTATATTAGTAAGGCTAATAGTAAAGATTTATATAGCCTAAAAGTTTTTTTTTTACTTTATATACTTAATTAAGGCTATAAAGACTAAGCCTATCTACTATTTTATAATATATAGGTTACTTTTTTTAAAGTCTTTACTTTTAATAATATAACCTATTACTTTTATATATATAAAGTTTTTAGTTAGTTAAATTATAATATTATCTTTTACTATCTAAGTCTTGCTTAAGATAATATCTGTAGTCTAATTAAAAATAATATAAAAAAAATAGTCTTTTTTATATCTATTAATATTAATCTTTATATAGATAATAGCTATAATTATATTAGGGATAACTTTATTTATAGTTTTAAGTGCTTAAGGCTTAATTTATATATATAGTAAGTAAAGTTTCTTAATATAGGCTTAACTTATAGTGGTATATATAAGATATCTAGAATTAATTAAAGTGTAAGTATAAAAGGTTTAGTTAATTCCTATATTAATAAAAAAGAGGTTACTATCTATAGTCTTTTTAATAAGCCGCTACTTCTTTTTTACTTCCTTTTTCTAGCTGTACTTTTTACTAGGAGTTATTTTTTTCCTAACTTATTAGAGGTCTAATTAGAGCAGGCTTTACTTTATTCTCTAAAGCTTAAGTTAGTATTATTTTTTAGTAACAGTTTTAACTTCTTAATAAAGATATAATCTTTTAGCTCTAACTTTTAGGCTTTTAGAGACTTCTATTCCTTTAGGTAGTCTTTTTTTAGTTATCTTTTCTTACTATAACTATAGCACTTATATTCCTTATATTTCTAATATTATTCTTAGTCTTTTTATCTTCTAGACGATCAGGCCTTTATAACCTTTATAGGTTTCTACTTTATCTTATCTTCTTTAGAGGCTATAGGAGATCTAGGCCTGACCTAATTAGGTGTTACGGCCTAACTAGTTAGTTTCTAGCCTGTATAACTATTTAGTATAGAATAAGGGATAATAATATAGGTATATTATTACTAAAGCTTTTAATTTACACTAGGGTTAGTTACCCTGACCTGCTTATAATATAATAATATACCTACCTTATGTAGAGGGTAAAGGTTTACATCCTAGCGCTGCCAGCCAGACAGGGCCCTCTCTAGAAGTCCTTAGCGTTCTGACTGTAAGCAGTATATATAGGGCTTGGTTTTACCTTACACCCCTGCTAGAGTTTCCCTGCTTATACCTGTAATATACCCGGTTAGTTACCAGTATAGGGATATACCTCTTAGAGGGGAGATATAGTGTTACGGCCTAACAAGTTAGTCCCTAGCTGGCGTAACTATATAGTGTAAAACAGGGGATAATAATATAGGTGTATTATTACTAAAGCTTTCACTTTATGCTAGAGTTAATTACCCTGACCTGCTTATAATATTAGGGCTAATTAGTCTCTATTATTATCTCTTCTAACAGGCTTAGTAGGATTAGCCGTCTAACTCTAAGCTTATAGTTAAAAGCATCTATATATATTCTATAAATAAGGTCGGCTTATTAATTATACTAATTATAAAGCTTTATATTATATTATTTAAGGCTTCCTTTAGGTAGTTAATCTTTATACTATCTATCTATTAGCTACCTCTTTTTTTAACTAGTTTTTTCTTAAATTTTAAAAAGAAGTAAGTAAAGCTTTTATTCTTTTTCTACTATATAGTCTATAATTAGTTAAACCCTCTAGTTTTTATATTTAGGTCTCTATAGCAGCTTCTTAGGTAACCTATAAACTAATTAAGATTATATAACCTGTTTAATCTTTTTTAAGTATAGTAGGCACTTACTATAGCTTATATAGTATTCTCTAGTTAGAAGTAAATATAGGTAAACACTATTAAGTCTAACCTAAAAGCCTTTTTATTTTTATATAGTTTTCTTATTATTTTAAAATACTATTATTAAAACTTTTTATATATTCTATTTAATTTTAATAGGTTAGGGATCTAATGTTTCTTATATTTAATAATAGTGCTTTAGGTCTAATTAGAGGTAGGCGTTAGGATACTCACTATAGTAACTAGTATAAGTAACTTAATAGGTATTATTATAGTAGTACTCTACCTTATCTAGATAAAGGCTTCTTATAATAGTTAAATTTACTCTTACTAAGCTTTTTATTTATTTACTTATATAGTTTATATTTCCTATAGTTAGGTAGCTAATTAACTTACTACTATAATTAGCTACTCTAATTCTATAGATAGTAAGACGTTCTAGTTACCTTATATCTTTATTTATAACGTCCTTAACGTATTATATTCTATTAGAGTCCTTTCTATTTATTTCTCTTAGCTTTATTTTAAGGGAATTATTATACAGGCATAAGCCTTATACAGGCATAAGATTTACACTCTCTAATTAGTTAAAAATAAATATATTAGTATAGCTAAATTCTACTAGACCTATAGAAAATAGATATCTTTTTTTTTATCTTTTTTTATAATAAGGTTAATTTATCTAACCTTAGTTTTATTTATATTATTTACTTATAATAGCTTTATAATATACTTTATAGTATAAAACTTAATCTACTTATCCTCTTACTATAGGTTATATCTTAAGGGAATAACCTGTAAGTAATTATAACCTATTACTACTATCTAGCTACCTTCTATTATCTTTTTCCTTTAAAAGCAGCCGTCCTAGCGTCAGCTAGTTCTATAGAGCTAGTAATCTTAAGGGGTAGTATAACCTTATAGTAAAGCTTTTATTAAGCTTACTATAAGATATATAACCTTTTTTATACTATAAACTATATTACTTTAATATAAAACTAATACTTTATCTTACTTACTATTTCCTTAAGGGGATAATAAAAACTTAGTAGACTATTCTCTTATAACTTTCTCTAGAGTATAGCTTTTTATCTCCTAATAAATAGTCCTGGTAACCTTTTTATCTTACTATATAGCAGTTTAATAATACTTTTAACCTTATTTAATAGGTTATTAAGACTAATTAATAACTAATAATAATACTTCTCTAATAATAAAAATATATCTATTAATAGTAAGAATAATAAGGTCTTTAAGCTAATTAACTAACGTATATATATAGCAAGCAAGCCAACATAGCGAGCAAGCCACCTCCTTATCGTACCTTAAAGGGTGGTTTTTTAACTATTTATTTAAAATTAAAATCTTAACTAAGATTAATATAACTTTCTATATAGCTTTTAATAAGAGTTAAAAGGCGGTATTAAATCTCTAGAAAATATTATATTAATAATACTAGAGGTATTTTAAAATCCCTTATCTAAAGTGCTCGATAAGAGGTAGGGTTAGTATCTTAGTAATAAGAGAGAGACTATTTTCTAGAGATTTAATACTACTTTCTAACTCTTATTAAAAGCTATATAGAAAGTGATATTAATTTTAGTTAAGATTTTAATTTTTAATAAATAGTTAAAAAACCACCCTTTAAGGTAT
>MU843768.1:0-31710 GCA_030867255.1 Colletotrichum somersetense | reverse complement strand
GGGGGGGGGGGGGGGGTGGTGTACCGTGTGCCTGGTGGTGGTTGCAGGGCCCGAGTCCATCATGATATGGAAAAGATGAGAAAGCCTAGACGGTTGACCTTTTTTTTCTCCCTTTTTTTTTTTGTGCTTCTTGGTTTTGTTGGCCGCTCCCGGCTCTCTCACACCTCGAGAATCGTTTGGCGATGGAAGTCAATCATGTTTTTGTTTTTTTGAGTCGGGCAAGTAAGACAAGTGAACCTTTTTTTCGCCGATGGAAAACCTTGATAGCTCTGGCAACTTGTCAAGAACTTTGCTTCCCGGAGAACGACGCACCCTTGACGTGAACTAAAAAGATATGCCCGAGGGGGTTGCCTCTCTCATTACCTTGGCCCAGCATGAGCTTGTCATGTCGTCAAAGCACAAGAGCCGGCAAGAGACACGGAACGACCGTCTCTGCAGCGAATGGCTTGGGACGGCGAGCGAGTACCTACGGCGGGGAGGTTTGTCTTTGGGGAGGCACAAGATTAGACCAGCCGGAAACCGCAGCACCGGGTATGGCCAAACAGGGCTATCCCAGCAAGGCGAGGCAGACAAATGCCCGTCCGCCTACATCCCCCAAAGTCATCGAGTTTCCATGGTGGCCCCGGAGCGGCATTCCGAGCCTTAAGCTCCCCGGGAACACACCACTTCTCTTTCTCTTTTGCCTCCCTTCCCGTGCCTCCCACTTCCCGTCCGTACCCACACCTCATTACCAGAGAGCACGGCTGGCGTCTCCGAAGCCCATGTGTTCGGTGTGGTTACCTTATGAGTATCCGTACACTACCTAGATACGCTCCAAGTCAAAAGAAAAAAAGGTATGCTTTGACAAGAGGCGCCGCCGAGCGAGCGGCGGTGGCAAGCAAGCAGAGATGGGTCAGGACGAAAACGTCAGTGCCTCATGTCGTGATGCGCACCGGGTTCGCGGGGGTTGTTTTGCGTCCGCAGCGACCAAAGCGTTCTTAGGCTGAGGCCCAGCTGGCCGGCTCACCCTGGCGTCAAAGCAGATTAGAAGCCAAAGTCACACATCGCAATGTTCCAGAAGAAGGAAAAAAACCCCGACGAGCGGACATCCAGCAGGCTTCAGAACAGCGGGAATATACGCAGGTTCCGCGCACCGGGGGACGGCGCCGATAGGAGTGGGTCTAGACGCCGATAGGAGCGGAGAATCGAGAGCGCCGCTAAAAGGTTCTCCGGAACGGTGGAAGAGATGGCCAGGTTGTGTGCCAAGAACACTGGAAGCCATGGGCGGTAAGCAGTCAGACTAGGTTCCAAGGCAGATGTCAGAGGACGTGAGAAGAGGGGAAAAAAAAAGTCATGCCAAGGCATTCATGCACGATAGTCGCCCGTCATCAGCAGACTCCGGCAGCATTGTTCTGCAGCCCCAGGCCCGTTGAGCCATGCGAGCGAACAAGACTAACAATGCCTAGAAGCTACCCAGCCTCTTCCCCTCCGGTTAGGTAGGCGTTCCAGTCCTTAAGTGGTCTTGGGCTCCTCCTCCTCCTCGTCGTCGTTGTCAGCCGCAGACATGCGGACGGGGACCAGGGGTCGATGCAAGACTCGGCGAATGACGAGCGCTAGGGGGTCGGATGCCTTGCATTCAGCCACTCATTGGGGAACGAAATGGCCATACCAGGCAGCGCGCGACGCAATGTTTCCGTGGTGGTCGGTGGTATGCACAATGCTGAGGCCTGCACCAGCCTCTGGGTTGCATTTACCTATCTACGTCTCCGGGTATTGGATACAGGACTCAAGGGTCCTGTCCTATTGTTGACTAAGCCGGCAAGAGATAAAGCTGGGGGTGGCCTTGCTAGGCTTTACCAGGGTATTGCCAAAGGATGCAGATATGTCGGGACAGACGAGCGTGCCATGCGCGTCTTGATATTCGAATCTCTGACCCAAGGTGGGTGACAACGACAATACGTAGGTAGTACGGCATGCCGTAACGCGAGGCCGCAGCTTGCCGCGGATCAAATTCTCGAAGCTTTGGGCTAGCCGTGCCAACAACCGGAACGATCAGATCATATGATGGCCTACTGCCGTTGTTACACTAGTTGACCAGGCAAACGAGGGATGATGCGCAGGCGGTCTGGGGGGAACACGTTGACGTGCGCACACACGCATCGCTGGAGCGTGAGACAGCGTCGAGCTAGACTGCACGACGGGTTCCGAACGCTGTAAGAAGCATAAAAAAGAGTCGCGGCAAAAAAAAGGAAGAAAAAAAATAAAAGAGGGCCGATGATCTCTCATGATCAGTGCATGTGCGCCCCCAGGAATCTCACGGCCAAGGCTTGGTATGACCGGGGCGTCGCTTCAATCTCTTGACCTCCGCTCGGTGAGCCTGTCTATGGATTTGGTGCTGAGATGTATGCCTACGAATCAAAGGAAGGATTGACGTGTCCGTCGAGTGATTCAACTACATGATAATTCTTACATGCATTGCAGCAGCCTCCGTTATCGAGAAACAGCGTATAACCGTCACATCAATTTGTTGGTGCTTCTTTGGAGCGTTATGCCGCCGCTGTAAAAGAGGAACAGACCCTGTGGCGCTGGTCCATTCCCATGACAAGCAGCGGCACCCCATCCGATCTAGCGGAAGCCGCCGGCGGGAAACCTCTCGTATTGGACGCTGCTGGTATACGTGCCACCACCGTTGGGCTGGGGCTGGCAAATGCAGGTAGGTGTATGGTACGATGTCGAGAGATTGGCCAATTCGACCGTCAACGAGGAGGCCTGACTAGCTAAACCATGGATGGGCGGGGTATGGTCCAGGAACTGGTTTGGCTAGCTTGGGGGGGCCGAGCTAGCATCTGGCGCAGCGGTAGGCAGTTGGCCGGCAACGAGATGCACCATGAATGATCTGGTACTAGGATGCTGTGGGTGGGTAGCTGCAGCTCGCTTCCAGTCCTGCATGGGTGGCAGGGTGGCATACGATGTTGCTTATCTGAGAAGCCAGGGGGGACTCGTAGTCGTGTTCGCGTGAACTGCCGAGGTAGCTTTGCGTGCGGAAACCTTGCTTGCCGGTCTCAGTCGAGAACTGTAAGCAAGCACATGCAACGGCCTGCTTTTTTGCCATGAGGACAACGTCGGGGGCTAGCTTGAAGCTTGGGCGTTGTGGAAAAAGAGAGAGACAGAGAGAGAAAGCCGTAACAGGCTTCGTGGGGTTTGCCTGGTCGTCAGGAGCGAAATCGACTATCGAGGCTCGGTCCACCAAGCGCCATCTTCGGTCCAAGGCTTCCTCCATCTGACTACCTCGGCCGTCGGTTGAGTGCGGACGAGAACCAAGCCAGCGCCTAGGACATGCTGGACGGCTGATAGGACCAGTAAGCATGCGATGGCCGGAGCAATGGTCCCGAGAAACAGGACTGGTCATTGGTGACGACCAAGGCCGGGACTCGAGGTTTCGACTCGGCTGGTCACTAAGCTTAACAGGTCGGGTTTCGGAGCGGACGGGATGGATGGTCAATGATACTTCGGCCGATGCCCCCTCCCCCCCGGTTGATGGTGCCTCGGTTGCGATGGAGCTCATAGCTCAGGTGTGCCGACGCCTCAACAACAGGCTCGACTTGAAGTGACGTGAAGTGGGACGAGACGGGGCTCAGCTCACGCATCCCAAAGAAATGCCATGTTGCCCCAAGACGAGCCCACGTAGCAAGCCTGCCTCTTGGACCGAAGCAGAAGCGGCTCTGGGTCCTCTCCCCAGTGCTATCTACGCCGAGGGTGCAGAAGGGGAACGTGAGAGGGCTTTTGTGAGTTGAAGGGGGATAAGACCATGGTCAGCGCGCTAATGCGGGACGGCGGGGAAGGGACCCATCTCGAGGCATCGGACTTGACTTTGCGATGCCAAACTATCTACTCTATGTACTCTACGTACGCATATACTACTGGTATCTTTCTGCTGCGCCACGGCCTTGATGAAAGTCCCCGAGTTAGTACTACCTGAACCTGGTTTGCGACTATGCCTGCCGGCTGTTCCGTTCCCTCCTTTGTCTGCTAGCGCCAACGGGTGATGCATCTGACACGCCTTTTTGGACATTGACACTTACCGTTCGTTCTCCGTACAACATCCGCCGTTTCTTCCTCTCGAACTACCTATACACTCATCACGCAGACAAGCACACCCGTGGGTGCACAGTACGCAGCAGCCATAGGTAAGGTAGTTCCAACACTTGACAAGACCTCGCCGTACAAGAACTGCTTAGTCCCACGTACGTCCTCGACCCAACCCATGTTGATGGCAGCAAGTGTTCGTAGTACGGAGTAGGACTTGGCTCATCCAATACATGTCCACCCGTTGAATTGGTCCGCCCATCTTCATCGACGCTAGGACGACGGAGCTTCATCATGCGTGCTCGTAAGACCTTCTGGGACGAAATTCCCAATGGATGGGGGGGGTCCGGCGAACATCCCATCTTTTCTGCCCCATTCCGCACCTCTGCCATCGATTCGTCCAGGCCGCCGGCCCTGTCTGGACCGGGCAAGGTCACCACTGTGACGTCGCCGTGTACCTGAGCGCTTCGGCCGAACTAGACCTGCGACCTCGAGCACATTTGCACTCACCACCACGCCGGGCACATAGGTAGTTACTTTTCAGCTTCACCCACGTGCCGTTGCCTCGCTTCCGATTTCCCCCCCTCCCAAAGATACGATGGATGGCAACCCGATGGGCCGTTTGCTATCTATGGCCTTTCCCGTCGCATCTGCCCGCCGTTTATCCTCTTGGCCCAGGGGTTATGCCTGCGAGTCCAGGGGGTTCGAGCCAGGACTCGCTGTTGTGCTTCTCGGGCATGTGCCTAAGCCGATTAATCTCTTTTATCCTGCGAAGCTCTGCTTGCTTGCATAGTGACGTATAACTGACCATGTTCGGTGTCTTCCCACGCTCCCTACACCCCATCATCTGAGCCAGCCAGCCAGCCAGCCAGCCAGCCAGCCAGTGCCCGTTTATTTGTTGTTCTTCTGACCTTTAACCCCAATTTAAATATTTCGTCTGCAGGTTTCCTCCATCATCATTACAATACTGCAAGTTGTGTTACTGCCGTCTTGGGCGCCTTGAGCCACGAGCCCCATCCGCCTGGAGAGTGTCTATCCTCTCGACAGTTATTCGTCCGAGAGCATGCCAAATCATACTTTGCGATCCCTGCTCACCCGAGAGTTTAACAACACGAGCTATCCTAGGCAGATGGCCTCGACAAGGGTCTAGGTAGTCAGTCTCTCTCTTCTACCTTACTGCAGGTAACGGACATCCGACCATGCATCGGGTCACCACCAGGTTGTGCCTTGCACACGCCTGGTCATGGCCAACTGAAGTGAGTGTACCTGCTATGCGCACGCAGTCAGACATATGTCATCTCACCCGCTGTCATCTCCCGGTGGGCGTCCTATTATCTCGTGCGGGCATCAGCCACCTCTTGCAAACCCAGGACCGACATCATGTCAGAGCTCCAACTTTACCAAGTAACCGGGGCTGACTGACTCCGTCGAGGTTCTGGTCACCAGCGACGAAACCTCACGCTTTGGCCGTGCAGACTCTTTTTCGTGTCGTTCCTCTTTATAAGCCTTTTCCTCTCCCTTCCGTATCCGGGACATCATGTCTTGTTGCTCATCGCCCTCAAATTCTCCTTCAGTTCCCCTCGCGGTCGACCCTCCTTTCCCCATTCATTGACTGGAAGTGTGGACAATATTCTTCGTTAAAAAAAGCAAAAAAACGCCGGACCGTGTTCTCCCGGTCTCGCGTGTGTCCATCATGCTGGCGACTCTCACCGCCTTAGCCTGGGCCAATGCTGCCCTGGCTGCCACAGTCACCTACACCTGGGAGGCTACTTGGGTGAACGTTGCTCCCCTCGGTATCTCCAGGCCTGTCATCGGCATCAACGGGCAATGGCCTTGTCCCAAGATCGAGGCCAACGTCGGCGATACCGTCATCGTTAGCCTTACCAACAAGCTTGGCAACCAGACCACCGGCATTCACTTTCACGGCATCAGCCAGATCAGCACCAACCTTATGGACGGCGCAAGCAGTGTCAACCAATGCCCTCTGCCCCCTGGCATGACCATGACTTACTCTTTCACTGTGAGTTCACGTAAAAGAACGAGAGATACTGGCCGTTCGAGACAGCGGGGGCTAATAAAAGGACGTGTAGGCTGATGCGGGTGGGACGTTCTGGTGGCACTCCCACAACATGGGCCAGTACCCTGACGGCATGCGTGGCCCCTTGATCATTCATGACCCCAAGGACCCCTACGCTGGTCAGTATGACGAGGAATACATCCTGTCCATGTCAGACTGGTAAGCAACGTATTGGGCGTCTTGTGTGGTGCTTCTAGACTAATTCGCTGCAGGTACAACGATCAGGCCATCCCTTTGGCGCAGAAAATGTTCCTCCCGAGCAACACCGACTTTGCACCACCCATTCCAAACGGCATTGTCGTAAATGACGGGATGGGGGCCAATTTCAAGTTCGAGCAGGGCAAGACCTACCGCATTCGTATGATCAACTACGCCGCGTTTGCAGGGTTCATGGTTCACTTCGACTCTCACGACATGAACGTAATCATGGCCGACTCGTCCTACGTCAAGCAGAAAACCACGTACATGTTGCGAGTCGCCCCTGCTCAGCGTTATGATATTCTCGTCAAGGCTATTGATCGTGACAACCGCAACTACGGTTTTCTCATCGCCGGTGATATCAACCGCGACTGGACCAACAAGGCGTTACCCCAGACCTGGCCTCACAACTACACCGGCCAGCTCGTCATGTCCCCCGAGAAGCCATTTGGCACCGACGTCGTCAGCGAATTCCGCCCCTCTGACGATGCCGTATTTGAGCCCTTTGGAGATGCCGCCATCCTGCCCCCCGCCACCAAGATCCTGCTTTTCGAGTGGGACTTCTGTCTGGACAAGAACGGCATCCCCCGCTCTTGCGTCAACGGGTCGCCTTACGTTAACCAGAAGGTGCCGACCCTGTACACCGCCGCCACCACGGGCGAGAACAACGTCAACTCCGCCGTGTACGGCGCCGTCCACCCCTTCGTCGTCCAGTACGGCGACGTCGTCGACATCGTCATCAACAACAAGGAACCCGCCGTCCACCCCTTCCACCTCCACGGCCACCAGTTCCAGGTCGTGAGACGACCCGCCACCGACGCGGGCGACTGGCCCGGCGTCGAGCGCGCCCAGCTCAACCAGAAGCCTCCGCGCCGCGACACCCTCGCCGTCATGGGCAAGTCGCACGCCGTCATCCGCTTCGAGGCCACCAACCCGGGCGTCTACCTCTTCCACTGCCACATCGAGTGGCACGTCGAGATGGGCCTCACCGCCACAGTCATCGAGGCCCCCGAGAGGCTTCGCAACATCACCATCCCCGAGGATCACAAGGCCGCCTGCCGAGCCCAGGGGATTCCGACGGCCGGCAACGCGGCCGGCAACACTGTGAACCCCCTCGACCAGACCGGCATGAACCTCGAGCCGCCCACGACCTATGTCGGGTAAGTCCTCCCCCCCCAGTCGACGTTCCTGGGCTGTGCGTGTCACTGAGAAGCTAACCCGTCCTAATTCAGCGCCGCCTGGAACCCCCCCGCTGCGGCTTCTCCAAAACTCCGCTCGCGCATCATCCGCACTCGTCGCTAGACGGGAAGACATACCACTTAATCCAACATTTTTTTTTCCCCTTCTTGGGTAGACACAGTGCCATTCGTATACACTGTCCATCTTGCTATAGATACAGTGACATTTAGCTTAATGATTGCAAGGGAGAACGAGAGATGACTGATGGACAGAACGGGATTTTTGAAAGTGAAGGACTAATGTCCAATCACCAAAAGGTCGACGGCACACGTGCGGGCCTTTCTCTCTCTCTCTCTCTCTCTCCTTCGCGATGGCATTCTCCTCCTGCCAGTTTGCCTTCGTGTGTGGCGTGGCGTTTCGAGAGTGCCGGAGGTACTTTTGGGAGGCTTGGTGACCTTGACTCATTGGAAAGCTTTCCAACCGTCTATGAGATATGTAGATAGTTAGACAAGAATGAGGTAATGAGATATGCTTGTATGACTCTCAAAATACGTCATGGGCCACCCAGGAAGCCTGCGATGACTTTATTCCTTCGTCTCTGGCGGGACGACGAAGGAGGCATTCCAGAGGCCACGGTATGACCATGCCGAAGGCCGTCGAGAAGTCGGAATCGGATGATCCGGAATGAAGCTCCTTTGGATGATGCCAGTGATTTAATGGCGGTCGGCGACGCGTTGAGAGGGTTGATTGACCCCGTCGCAAAATACATTGGCGCGCTTCTTCCGCACCTCGTCTTCACCTGAAAAACTCAAAGAGACGGCTCGAACAACGTTGCGAGTGGACGAACCTTTGACGGTTGTAGGGGGGTTGGCAGGTTTAGAGTTCGGCGACGTAGGGTCCGCATTCGCAACGGCATTGATGCCAAGGATGTTCCCCCTTTCCCGGTGTCCCATTTATGGTCCGATGAAAGCAACGGCAGTGGCCGATGGAAGAGATAGTTTTGGCATTGAGTTCATCTTCCCGCGGCGCTAGGCGAGCGACACATGGCAGGTGAGACGTTACCCAAAGAAGGATGGTGAACGAAAACCCGGAGGCCCGGTTGAGCGGGGGGAGATCTGGCAAGATGGAATAAATGGGATGAGAACAAGAGGAATGGACGACGAACTAACACAAGCGGACTCGCATGATTCGTTACGGTCCGATGGGTCAAGAGCCCGAAATGTAGGATGGTTCACAAAACAAGTCACTGCCTCTTGTGATGACAATGATTCGCGGGCCGCTTAGCGAGGAGTTCTGAGGGAGGGGGGGGGGTTTAGCAGCTCTTCCGAGTAATTTCTGACGGCCACCTCTGGACATAATAACATGACGAGCGCGGGTTGATTTCTGTCGCCTGCGGCGAAACCGGATTTGGGCTTTTGCGCTCTCAGGAGACCCCGAGCGATCCAGGCTGGGAAGCGAATGGATGAACGACGGGTCAAATAGCCGCTGCGAGGTTGCGAGCCTTCTCCAGCTCCGATGTCCGAGACATCTCGGCCAAGATGGGCCCAGACCTTTGGGGAACCGCCGTAAAAGGAGGGCGTACCGAGGGGTCATCGAGAACTTCGAGCGAGAACCGTCCTCTTTCCTGGCCAAGCCGTGCTCCGAGCTCGAGACCAGTATTGAGTGCTTTGGGCTACGGGGTGTCCCTCGTCTCTGTTTCTTCTATTGTCCTTGTTTTCTTTTGCTTGCCAGGGATGTTGGCGAGAGCCCGAGGGCAAACTTTGTGGCGTCAGGGCGTGGAGTTGAGGGCGGTGAAGGTGAATAGGGTGTGAAAAGTCGAACCTGGGAGGAGCTAAGCAAAGGCTTGTTTTGGTTGAAGACGTATGCATCCACCGTTTGGCACCGGAGCGGGGGTTCAGATTGAATGAAAGCGATGTTTGAACCAGACATATCGTCTGTTTAGTAACCACCCTTTCTGGCTTTACAAACTAACGGAGACTTTGTAAATCAAACAGTAGAGGGATGGTTCAACCAAGTGCCTATAGGTACTCGAGTATCATGAGGGAAATGGTATCATCGTGAGTCGTGTCGGGTACATCGACTTCAGGCTTGGGCTCCATATTCTGCTCGGGACGTCGAGGACTGGCAGGGATAAGAAGGGTGGGCAAAAAACGCGGACTGTTGGATGGACAGAATGGTAGAGGCGATGTGAAAAACCCCAAGACCGTGACAGGAAATAGTCAACTATATCGAAGAAATGACAACAAGGGCTAGAAAGAGGGCGAAGACGGAGATTAGTCCAAGGTGATTCGCCACCGCACTCGGAGTTATATACCCTCAGTCTCGACCTAGGCGGAGACACAAACTCACTTACATGCGTAGCTTGTGCAACATCCGTGATCTGCAATTCTGGAACCCCGTAGCGTAGCTTCTGGGTCGTCCTATAGGTCATGGCTCCAGCTTGATCTGCTTGCGTTGTGAGTTTTGTATGAACATACGCATATGCGTGCGCGGTATGGGATGTGTGGAGTGGGCTTGCGGACCTGTGTTTGTGTGTGTTTGTGTGTGTATGTGTGTGCTTTTTTGTGTATGTGTACGTTCCATCCGGCGCCCCCTGCTTACACCGGAACCTGCAGGTTCGAGGTCGAAGGACAGCAGCAGCCGCAGAATGACGCGAGGAAGCCTCTGAGAAGCGTACACACGACATAAACGGATGAAGCATATGGCACAGAGGCCATGTAGTGGTTTCGAAAAAACCCGGGAGGTCGCTCTCAACCCTCAACTTTTGTGCGTGGGGGCCCTCCCCCTTTCAGCCTCTCGCCTGGGTCATCCCGCGGCGTGATGCTCGGCGAAGACGACGAACAGCCAATCCCAGGAGCCATCCGCAAGCCGGCAGGAGCGCCATACGTCGGCGTGCTGCCTACGATCTCTCTTGAGGCCGCAGCAACAGGAGCCCCGTGATAGGTGGGATTGCGTGAGCAGGAAGGAGGGGCGGAAGCGGAATGACGGTCTCGGACTGACGAGAAGGGTGGGACGGAGGGACACCTCTACAAATAAGGAGTAGATAATGCAGAGGTGAGATATTAGTCTCCCTGTTCCCGTCGAAAGTGTGAATGGCGGCTGACGGCTTGCTACGGAAGGGTGGTTGGGCGACATGCGAGAGTTAAGCAGCCGCAGCGGGAGGCGGGAGAAGCATCAGGAGCGGGAGCGGCGGAGGAACGTTATCTCTGGGTCGGCTTACCAGTAGGAAGAGAGTCGGCAGACTGCTTTTTCTTTCTTGACTTAGGAGGTTCGTATCCGACACTGGATGTCCGCTGCATGTCATCCCGCAAGGTAGTAGGAAGCTTGACACTTTGGAGCCGGCTCCGGTCCTCGGCTTGGAGGAATCTCCTCTCGTTCCCCCTCCTCTCACAAGGGGAACAGAACGTACAAGGGCAAACTAGACCGTCTAGAGATATTTGCAATTTGTGGAATGAAACCACTGAGTGACTTGCAGTACTGGCCGCTCTTCCCTTCGAGGGACAGTTATCTGACCGACTCTGGCCGTCTTCATGTGCTCCCGTTGCCTGGCCTTCCTCACACGCATGGTATCCCTCCCGCCTTGAAAATCTCGCACAGAGGGAACGATAACCGGCCCAAAGATACCGAAAGACTCATGGACAGGCGTTACACATCTCCCATATTCGTTGGAACCAGACCGGAGAACCGGGCTGACGGGAACACGGGAATCTAGCGGGACCCGTCGAGCAACCCGTTGGGGCAAGCCCAGCTGAACCAGAAACCCAAGCATCGTTCTCGTCTCTCGGATAGCATCAAGACTTCAGACATCAGACGTGTGTGCGATCTTGTACGTTGTTTTCACGTTTGAAAGGAGGGAGGGGGCGTACGGGAATGGATTGGCCGTGGCCAGCGAGCGGGACTCACGGATGGGCTGCGTCGAGGGCGTGATACTATCCACGGCCCGCGAGATGTTTACTTGTGGGACACGGCTTTTGGCTTGTCTGGTACGAGCCAAAAGGCAACATAGACGTCGCCGGATGGGTCCCAACTGTTTGGTTTCGTTCGTTCGTTCTTCCCGCAGCGCTGGGACCGAGGTCAGACCTGGGGGAGACAAGCCCAGGGACATGGACAGCAACGCAGAGAAGCCAAAAAAGAAACAAAAGTAAGGGGAAAAAGAGATTCAACCTAAATCAAACGAAACAGAGCCGGACCCCCACCCAAAGTCTTTGGACAACGAAACATGATTCCTTATCCGCCTCTCACATGTCTCTCTGTTCGTGATAAAAAAGCCAAAAAAGAAAATGGAAACGGAATTGGCGGGCGAGAAGAAGGCGATGCGTGAGACATGACCCGCGCGGGATCCCCTTTCCCTCATGTGTCAGAATATGTACGCCTCGGGATATGGACAAACCAAAGGCTGAGCGGCACGCCGTGCGCGCCGTAGTGCGTTCGGCCGAACTACCGCCGTGGATGTACAGCCAATCAGAAATGATCACTCCGGACGTTGCGCTGATGGTAGGCTCTGGGCCTTTTGAATAATTACAAGTTTCCAAGGACGGAGTGGATTTCGAGGAGCAGCCGGCAAAGGGCGATTAGGGGGGGAGGGGCGTCTGTATGGATGGAACGACCATCCGAACACATAATGTTTCTTACAGCGGGCAAATTACTCCTTTCTCGGGAGACATACTTGCTCTGCGGGCGATGGTACTGCACAACCTCACTCGTAACCGTTTCTCCGTTGAAGTTCGAGAAAGAAACATTGGGCTTGCAGCAGCCACTCCCGCGAGATCCGAATCTCAAGGCGGTCCGAGTAGTAAGAAGCAAGAACCGGACGAGATGATTGCGTAAGACCTACAGCAACGCAAATGCTTCCATAACACGATCCATGTCCGAGAAAGCAAGGTGACGTCTAGACTCTCTGGCGGTATCTCGGAGATGGAAAGGCTCCTGAATCCTTAATGCGAGGTGGTCAGAAAAGAAGGAGAGATCCGATGTAGTAGCTTTAACAGTTACTCAGCGCCCAAAGCTTTAGTTTTGGAGTGAGAATCCCCAACAGTTCGAGCCATCTACACAGAGAGAACGTCAAGTCCATCCCGGCCGGGACTAAGGATGTACGGCTTCCTTGATGAAATCCCCTGCTTCCGAACCGACACGAGACTAAGCAACATGACGAAGAATAGGTCCGAGATGGATCTCCGAGCCGAGCGGTCTCCTAAGAAGAAACGAAGGCGGGCCCGCCATCTTGGAATGCCGGCGATTGCCTTGCGCGCCTTCGTCTCATATCGAACGGAGGCAAGGGCAGAGGCGGAACGCCCCAGCACGGCGGGAAAATGTGATTAAGTTGGATCTGGCAGGAGTCAAGATGCAGGACCAGAAAGGAGAGGAGGGGGGCGTGAGAGATGACGGGGGGAGGTGAGGCACAGGAACCCGTTGCTCCCCTTGGCTCTTTAGGCCCCATGGGGTTGAAAAACAAACGACGTGCTCTAGAGATGGTGGGGGACCAGTCAGCCGTGCCAGCACATGCGCTCCAAAGTCTTTGGATGCCCGATATTCAGACAGGCATGAACCAGCCAAGGACCGAAGTTCGGGCGCTAGGACGGGGACGACCTGCCCGATGTTCAGATGCGGTATGGGTCATCATTTCTCTTTTGGGAGCTCGCAGACGCAGCACCACGCCAGCCATGTCCGTTGACGAGGCTGAAAAGCTCACGCCCAGAATGGGATGTAAGCAGACGGGACAGCAGAACCCAACCCTCCATACTCGAGACCCCATAGGCCAGAATCCGTATCTCACCATAGAGCACGGAGTCGCTGAGACACCCGGAGACTCAAGCGGGAAAGGAAGTAAGATGGAACGGGCGAGGATCCTTGAAGGCACCAAGGTCTCACGCCCGTGGCAGCACAGGTAGGGCTGATGAAGAAGCATGTTGGGCGACGTTGCATACCCAGAGAGCGGCGCATAACAGCGTCCTTTGCCTTGGCCGACCAGAAAAAATGCAAGCCACGTCGTTGGCTCCCCCTTGTGAGACCACCCACTCGGAGTGAGGATCGCTTCAAAAACATGCGAGAAGAAAAGCCCCGAAGGCCACAGATGCGGCATGTCATTTCAGGTAGGGTGCCAAGCTTGGGTGCGGCTGTTGATGTGTCTCCTTAAGTGTCTCCGATGTAGGTTTTGGTCTTTTTGGTATCATTTCCGAGCGCTATCATAGAGACACCAGCATGGGTGCAGCCATGGTAAGTCAAAAGGCTGACGGGGAACAGGAAACCCGAACGCCTCCATCCGCTATGCCGGTGAGTTGAAGAGCTATTGCAACCTCGAACCGAAGAAACTGGATTCGAGGTATTATCAATGATAGAATAATCCGAATAAAGATCTGTGCCGGACTTAGAGTAAGTTCAGTTCAAGAGCGCGTTGAATGATTGCCGGCGGCTCACCATCGGACGAAGCGTCTCGAAAGGCCAAGACTTTGCCCGTATGCAAGCGTTCCGGAGAATGCGTCGTTTAGGGGCTTACAAATTCATAGGTCTTGGGTTTAGACTGAGAAGCTGCTGCAGTTTCGATTACTCTGTGTCTGACAAACCCGACAAGTCGCAAAATGGCGTCAAGTCCATGGTGGTTCTCCTGGGCCCATGCGGGTCTGCATATGGACGGACCACGGGGACTGCTATTTGGGGAGCGCGCTAGCTGGAAGAAGGATCCGGTCGTTGGTGAACGGGGGTTCTCCTAAGATCGACTAGCCCAGGATCACGCCCGGGTCATGGACCTAGAGGGAAATCGAGAGGCCGTGGGGACGACACTTGGCAGGAGGGAGTGGATGTCCGCTTGGTCAACGCAACAGGACGTAAGGTCTCACGACTCGAGTACGGTAGAAGAAAGACAGAACCGCCGGACCGTTGGAAGTAAACCCATTCCCCTGTCAAAACTTGTTATCTGGATAACCGGAACAAGGTAGATGATGGCAACTTTACGATGGTTTAAACACACCCCTCCCGAACAACAGGCATCTCGGAAGGATAAAGGAATGTGGTGGCACAGAAGCGTCATCATTTTCGATAGCTCGTCGCTTTACGACTAGGCTTCTGCTGCCTAGAAGGTCCTTTTCTTCACTGCATGGCGGTGTAATTTCTTGGGCCATGGTTGTGCTGATATGCAGCATTCGGCTGTTCAAGGGAGCAGCATCGGGTCAGCAAGGCAGGCAAGGGGATGTTGATCGATATCAGCACTACAAGCAGCACAATCAATTATTTGGGATTGTGTTTACCAGTCTGGTAAGACCCCTTGCCAAAACCAGGCGCGCTAGAGGAACGAAGCGAGGCAAGCCATGCAGGCGCGGTCGGACGTCCGATGGTACAGCCGCAGGAACCGAGTTGAGCGGAATCGCCCCCAGTCGTGCTTCGTCTGTCGACTGCGCGTCTCAGAAACCGGCCTCGACGCAAGGCCACCGTGGACATCCTGCAAAACATGGTAATACGGGCGGGCGGCTGTAATACTTGGGCCGCGCCGGATGTTGGGTCACGATGCAAGCAGGTAGAAGCCCAGTCAGGCTTGGGTCCGGGATCCGGAACGGCAGCGCATGGCTGGGCCTAATCGGGTACCGAGACGCAAAGAAGCAAAGGAAACTGGTGTCTCCGCCTTCCAGACAGGTTTCGTTTGGATGCCAACTCGAAATCGAACACAGGAGAAGGAGTCGTGAGGTGGTCCGCATTGGCCGATGTAGAGTCCGGATTCATGGGACACGGTGACACGTCGTTGGAAAATGGGCTGCGGCTGAGACCAATGGCAACAGCTTGTTGCAGACCGTTCTGTGACGGATTACTCTGTAGCGTGACGTTGATATGCGTCTCATACACGGCACCTCGTTCCCTGAAAGTGATGTGGTACATGTTGATAAAACGGTTCAAGGCAAGCCACCGAGTGTGTTGTGGTGCAATCGACCAATACGATGACCGTCCGGTCCATGCAAGGCTTCGCGCGGCTGACTGGCCAGGGGGGTAACGACGGCATGGGGTGACACAGGGCGAGGTCGATTTCACTACAACGTGAAGCCTGACAGCTGTCGATTCTATCGGGGCGGCTTAGCCAAGAATGTGGCCACAGATGTGGGGGATACAGGTTCATTCTTGTTCGAGGTGTGGTGATTGATGCATGGGTATATCGGCACTTGACTGGATAGATTCATCGTGTTCTATGGCGACAGCAGTCATGGAAGCCAAGCCATTAGATGTATTCCGGTGGGAGATTAAGCCTCCATCGTCTTCGGGTTACACTCAGCGGCATTTCAAGGCGTCCGGGGCGCGCCGGGAATCCGTTGGCGGCCCAAGAGAAAGCCGAGAATCAAGCGCTAGATCATGTCAGGTAAACCGTAAGATAAGCTCTTCCGGGCCGGGAAAGGGGCAGGAGGGGGTGAGATTGGGAGCGTGAATCCTGCCGTTGAAACTTGGGTTGAAGGATTCCATCCCACGCTTCAGATCCGAAGTATGAGGTGAGGTGATGCGAGGTGCGGCGTGGTGGAGGAGGAGCATGATGCCGTCGTCGTTCCGGGGCTTGATGAGCCACCACCACCATGACGGCCAAAACGGGCGGGATGCGATGATGATAGTAAGGAGGCGCGGGTGGGTGTGCTGTGGCCCGTATCTAAGCCACTTCCCAGGGGCGGCGCGGACAAAGGGGAGCCGCGGGACGCCCTCGGGCAATGTTGGCGGCCAAAGTTTTGGTATAGCGCGCTGGCCCGAGTCATAATTGCAGGCCTCCCCCCCCATTCCCTCCGGCCGGCTAGCGGTTAGGCCCGCCAGACCGACTCTCACCGGCCACTTGCCCTCGACAGGCACTGAAATGCTTCACCGACGACACAATGGCCGCTAGGGAATCGCACCACCTTTGTTTCTTCCTTCTCCCCCTGCCCTTCATTGCCATTCTTGGCCATGTTCTCTCCATGCCCCCACAGGCATACGGAACAGCGGCGTCACATTCTGGTTAAGCGTGTTCGAGTTTCAATTCCCAACCCACTCCTTCCTCCTCCAGCCGTATGCATTGCGAGAGCCGCAGGAGATGACAGGGAGAGATACGAGTGGCAGCGCACCCTTGTAGGCAGATGCTTGTTTGTTGCTCATGAATTCGGTTGCTTCTCGACATCGAGAATCAGCCGCCTTCCTAGGTATGCTTTCGTTCCGGCCATTGACGCTCAGGCCCGCGGGTTCTCATCCTGCAACGCGCAGAAACATGAGGATCTTCGGAACTAGTCCTAGGCGACGTGGAAAGTAGATGCAGGGGCTTTGTCGTAGCCCATCCCAAATACGGGCTTTCGTAGAACATCAGGAGCCCTGGGTCTCTGTAAACAAACGTGCACCGACCGCCGTTGCGTCTAGACGGCCTGAAGAGGCTTGACGCGGTTGTCCGGGTGGGCTTGGCTCTGTGCACTAAGCCCGTCCGTCCCACGACCGCCGACATTCAGGTGAGCGTTGCCATTCAATCAGATGCTTCTCCAATCTTTCTGCCGCGTACACCTCCAAACATGGCGCCGCGGTATTGCTTATTGATGAGGTTGCAAATGGTGCACAAGGCAGCAGCACACAGAGGCTCTTGTTTGTGTGTTTGCAGTCCGTCCGTCCCGGGGGTTCATTCTGCTTCAACGAGATGCTGCGACCCAGAGCGGCCCTCGTTTTCCTAGCTGGCCATTGCCGCGGTACAGGCGCCGTATCATGGGACGAATGACCAGATCAGGTCTGCACGCCGTAGCCCTGGTATAGGATGCACGAGGTTGATGTTGGACAACGCGTACCGGATGCACCGACTAGGCACACGCCCATTTCTTCTCCCAAGATCTCGAACCGTCGACGACTTCGCACCCCCCCCACCCCCCCCCCCCCCCCCCCCCCCCCCCCCCCTCCCTACTCCCTGTCGTTTCCCCCACAGCCACTCTGGATTTTGGGGGGGAGGCCCTGCGCAGTCAAGGGATCCATGACGATGATTTCCGGCACTGGGGAAGAGAGGGGCTCTGGAGCGATATCCGTACGTGGTAGTGTAAAGGTATCGCTACGAGTTACGCACTCAGGTTGTCGCATCTTCCGAGCCATCTCAAAGCTTCGAAACCTTGTGTACGAGCGAGAGCGAGGATGGGATTGCAGGCCCAACCATAGCGCTCATTCATGCCGTGTAGACCAGAATTGTACACCGTCGGCTGCAGCTAACAGCGACCTGTTTCCGGGTGCTCATGTCGGTCGTTGCGCCGGCCTTGATCCTTTGGCCTGAGCATGGGCGAGCGTGGGTGAGCTAACGAAGCATTGGAAGTTTCCGCTGAGGCCGTTTGCCGTCGGACCGTCGAGTCGGATCCCGCTTGCGTCTTCCAGGTTATTCTGGAAAAGCAACAAGGTGTCAGTCAGTGCTGAAGATCTCAACTCTGGATTAAGGTGTTCAAGAAAGGCGCACTTGGAGCCTGGCCGAGCTGAGCAAAGGGTCCAAGTGGGAGGGAATGGCAAACCGCATAGGTCTTGTGTGTGTGATAGCGTGAGGGTGAGTGTGTAGGTACGTATGTGCCGGTTCGGCGACGTGGGTTTGAGTATACGTAGCATCCAGCTATGGGTACCTCGTAGATAGTCTCTGTCAGTGGTCGACTCTGTGCCAAATCGAGTGTTTCTGACCTGCATATGTGCTTCATCGGACGAGCGAGTCGAATCCCATCGGGGCGCGCGGTACCTGCGCAGGCCCCGGGTGGCTTGCTAGCCGCCTCAGTCTTGGTAATCAATGTCTTCCACGGTAACGAGATTGACATGAGCGGTGGGGGGGAACAAAAAACAAAAAACAAAAAACGCGTCTGTCTGTTCTGCCACTGTCAGAGCATTTCGTGGAGAGCAGAGCTGGCACTATGAATGGATGAAGCGCGGCCACTTCTGACCGTCAAGATGCAGCAGATGTTAGTTGGTGAGTGCCGATCGAGCATACCATGCCACGAGCATTTCAAAGATAGATAGGTACCTAGGAACTTTAGGAGCGGGAGACAGGGGGAAGGGAACGATTCGATCTGCAACCACCCCCTCGAAGTTGGTTGTTACCTACCTGGATGAGGTACGTACCGCCCCAGAACATAAGAAATAAGCGTAACTAGGAAAGAAACGAATCGAACCGGGGCGGCCGCTTACATCCCCGCCTTGCCTTAAAAGGATATATTACAGAAAGAGAGAGAGGGGGGGGGAGACACAAGCCATGAGGGAGGGTACTGACTTTGGTGTACGTACGGCGGTGGGTATTTTCTGCCGGACACAGTCCCTACATCCAGCCAACACCTAGAGGGCCTAAGGTATGCACCTAAGGTAGGTAGGTAACTAGAGGAAGGTAGCTCGGAGGAGGGATGAGTAAGTGGGTGAGTGCCTTGCGAAGTTGCGTTAGACAGTTTCTTCGGCCTAGTAGTGCCTGCCGATCGAAAACAACAGTCGACAGGAAAGGAGAAGGGGTCCTGCCTGCCTACCGGCACTGCACCGCACCTTCCCTTCTCTCTGCCCTTTCCTTTCCCGAATAGATATCTGCCTAGGGAGGTCCATAGGTACCTAAGTACAAAGGTGTCTGTCTGTCTAGGCCTCTTTCTGCATAGGTAGGTGGGTAGACAGATACAATGGTCGACTCTACATGCCTACCTACCTGCCTAGGGAGGATGCACATCGTATCAACATACCGAACTACCTACCTGAGGGGCACGAACAGCTTGCTTGCTTACTTGCTTTCCCAAGCCAAAGTCAGTGTGTCCGCTTAGCACCTGGGCCTGCATCGGTCTTGAACGATTAAGGTGCATATACCTGCGGACGGGACGTCTATGCTTTGCCTTGCGTTGCTTTGCCTTGCGTTGCTTTGTAAGTGCAAATGGAAAACTCGAAATGTCTATGTCGCAAGCGGAAAGAAGCATACCCCGAGTACCTACCTACCTTACACCGTGATAAGCGACGGCCGGGTGAGAGACAGCGAGGTACGTACCTTGGCATATAATAGTACCTGTGCGTGCGGCCACGCTACTGAACATCTGGCGGTACCTACCTAAGGTGCCTACCTACACCTAGGCACCTGAGGTAAAACCCATTGTATCAGGAGGCAGTACGTACTCGCGGCGTTGAGGGGGGACGGACTACCTAGGTACCTAGCATCTGAGGACGGCGAACTGACGACAACACCCTCTTCCATCGAGCCGCCCGAGTACGTTCCTTTTTTTTCTCCCGGCCTCCAACATCTGCATGGCGCTCGTTGTATCTACAGAGGTAGGTACCTCGGTACCACTGTAGGTAGGATGACAGCAACAACAAAGAGGCAAGAAGACAGCGGCACAGTTGCAAGAGGGCTACCCCGTGCCGCCGTACCGACAAGAGTGGAGCGCCGGTACGGATAAGCGATGGCTTGCTTCCTTGTGAAGGTAGGGTGAGGTGAGGCGGGAGGACAGCAAAAGAAGGAGAGAGAGAAAGAGCCACAGCCGTGGGCCCGCAGCCCACTTCCGTCCGACGCCCCCCCATGTCCGAGTGAGTAGGTACCTACCTATGTACGGATACGGATACTACCTTCCTACCTACCTTCTTCCTACGTCAGTCCATCCTTTTTTGTTGTTCCTCCATCCTCCGAAATCCACCCAAACAACCTCCTTCTCCTCCTCCGCCGCCGCCGACGCCTTCTGTCTCCGCCGCCATCTTGCCCTCCGAAAGAGGGGGAAAAAATAATGGACCCGAATCCCGTCGCTGGACAGTCCATCCCCGCCCATCAGCAACCGCATCTCAAATCAC
This sequence comes from Colletotrichum somersetense, assembly GCA_030867255.1. NCBI lineage: Eukaryota > Fungi > Ascomycota > Sordariomycetes > Glomerellales > Glomerellaceae > Colletotrichum > Colletotrichum somersetense. Next base: position 11,459 of record MU843768.1, on the reverse strand, counting down.
CCAATTCTTTTTTTGTTTTTTTTCCAACGCCATACACTAATCACCACGCACCATTGATTGGTCCTAGTTATAGAACCCCCTTTCCTTTCGAAAAGGAGGGGGCGTGTGTCCTGGCCTGGGGCGTGTCGGTGTCTTTTCTAGGTATCTCTGGGCTCGTCTCGCTTTGGCAATGTCCTTGGGGATGTCCGTCGGACAAAGCGTCTTCCATCACCCACCCCCACAACACAACACAACACAACCCCAGCCCATGGCCAAACGCCCTTCGACCCTGTCTGTTTCTTCCACGACTGATTGATTACCTGTGCCCAGGAACCGAACAGGCCTGCTTGTGAGTTCCGATTTGGCCCATACCATTGGCGCTCCGCTGTGGGGAATCTCCATTGACGGCTGTGTGAGGCTCTTCACCACCTACCACAATCTGCCCGCGCTCGTATTAACAAGTTTCACCAGACCCTTCCTGCCGCGCACTGAGCTAAGGTGCTGCGCTGCGTGGCCGTGTTTCGCATCCATGCTCAGCTTACCTTCTTTAGCCCTCTGGGTGCGGGTTGTTGTGCAAACCCGAGCTCGCCCACTGCCGTCGTCCCTGTTGCGTTGCTAGGTTGACCTCTCTCCATGGTTATCGAGACCGCCTAACGAGGAAACCATCGGCCTGTTCCTGTGTATCGGTCGTCCTCTCAAACCCGTTTCACACCTATCGATCGTTTTCCATCTGCCAACGCAACGCAGATCGGAACCTCCTTCCCTTCCCACTGCCTTACCGGGTTCTTCGAAACTCTCCCCGTGACTCGGTGCTTGCCAAACCTGGACGGACGGTCAGTCGTTCAGTATATTCTGCGCGCAGCTGATGTCTCGTCGTCTGGAGAATGATGGTGCCTTTACGTCATGTCTGGTCCTCGTCTTCTTGACGTACCCCAAGTGCAAGTCCGGTTGCTGAGAGTGTTCCAGCCCAAGGTCCAGGAAGCGTGCTGGCCTGTCTGTCTGTCAGGAAGCCTCGATGCATCGATACATGGGTACATGATACACCGTTCTTGCCTCTCATGTCCTTCGCACTGCCGTGGCATCTTGGGCCTGCGGGATTGAGGGCGACCAATATCGGCGCAACGAGCGCGCCCGCGCCCGCCAATGCTCCACCTCGCTCGAGCTCCATTCGACTGTCTACGCCACGACCTATTCCTGTCTTTCCTCCTGCTGTCTGTCCGTCGGCCTGCCCGTTCTCTCAAGTCAGCATACATGGGCGGGTTGGCGCCAGAAAGCCCGTGTGGCAGCCTTGATCGCCTGCCCTGAACCAATGGGTCTCGAACGATCCGGCAAGACACTGAAAATCACCCATAACCTTCGGTCACCGAGAGCTCTCAGGGCCGGACTCACGCTAGCCATCCGGGCGAGAAAAGGATGAGCCAGATGAGAAGGAAGGGAAGGTGTGTTGTGGGCGTGCGGATACATGGGACGTTTTCCGCGCACCCCCTTTCAGCCCACCCACCCCCCTCCATCCAGCACATGTTCCATGTTGCAATCCCGCTATCCATCAGCCATGACATTGACAGCTGCGTTGAGTAATTAGGGAAATGGTACTTTGTGAGCCTGGTTTACACACCCTTGACCCGTCCTGTGTCGAGCCCATCTCGTTCGTATAAGTTCGAGACTCGCTCCCACCATCCAGAGTTCATGTTCTTACTGAAGCACCGGGAACCTCATCAACCTAGGAAATCTATGTCGACGATCCTTCAAGATGGCCGATATGATGTCTTATCTCCTCTTCGGAGATCAGTCACTTGATACCCATGGATTTCTCGCCGAGTTGTGCCGTTCAGGGAATCCGAGCACCCTTGCGAAGACGTTCCTCGACCAGGCTGGCCAGGCGTTGAGGGAGGAGGTCGATGGTTTGGGAAAGCTGGAACGGTCGAAAGTCCCCAACTTCCAGTCACTCCGCCAACTCAACGAGAGATACCATGCCCAGAGCATCAAGCACCCGGGCATCGACAGCGCCCTGCTCTGCATCACCCAGTTGGCTCACTACATCGAGTATGTCTGTCCTTGTTCCCGACGGCTTCCAGTTATCCTCCCCCCCTTTTCCGTTTGACTAACCAATTTGGCAGCCGCACCGAGAAGGAGCCTCAAGATGACGCTCCTCACGATCACACATTCTTCATGGGTCTATGCACGGGGCTGTTTGCCGCTGCCGCCATCGCCTCGACCCCAACAGTCTCTACCTTGATACCAGTTGCCGTTCAGGTAGTCCTCATGGCCTTCCGAACCGGCACCCACGTCGGTTCGCTGGCCGAGAGGCTCAGCCCGCCGGTCGGTCAATCTGAGCCCTGGACACACATACTTCCCGGCGTAAAGGAAGCCGACGCCAAAAAGGCACTTACTAATTTCCATGAATCTAATGTGAGCATTCTTCTGCCCGGTCCTCGCGTAGAGAGTCGTTGCCTGACACCCCCCGCAGTACATCCCCGTCGCCAGCCAAGCATACGTTAGCGCTGTGTCGGCATCCAGCTTGGCGATCTCAGGACCGCCTGCCACCCTCCGAGCCCTCGAGGACCAGAACGTCTTCGGCGTCAAGCCCACGGCGATCCCCGTCTATGGCCCTTACCATGCCGCTCACCTCCACGGCACCGCCGACATCGAGAAGATCCTTCGGCTGGACGACCCGAAGGTCGCCGAGATTTTCGCCAAGAGCAAGCCTCGCTCTGCCATCATGTCATGCACCAAGGGCATCTGGTTCGCCGAGACCGACACTAAATCCCTCCTCAAGGCCGTTGCCCACGAGTGCCTCATCGACGTTCTGCACTTCCAGAAGGGTATTGAGGGATGTATCGAGACGGCACGCGACTTCGAGGGATCGACTTGCCTCCTCATCCCCTTCGGTCCCACCTACAATGCCGAGACCCTGTCGAAGCTGATCCAGGACCGCACGAAGCTGGATGTCCAGGTGCGTCCCGGACCTAGAATCCAGCGTGAGAGCATCAACTCCCCCATCGGAAACCATGGCTCCAGTGGAAAGTGCAAATTGGCTATTGTCGGTATGGCCGGTCGTTTCCCCGACGCTGCCAGTCACGAGAAGCTCTGGGAGTTGCTTTCCAAGGGTCTGGACGTTCACAGGGTCGTCCCCCCCGATCGTTTCCCGGTTGCCACTCACTACGACATTACTGGCAAGGCCATCAACACGAGTCACTCCCAGTACGGCTGCTGGATCGAGAACCCTGGATACTTCGACCCCAGGTTCTTCAACATGTCGCCCCGCGAAGCCTTCCAGACAGACCCCATGCAGCGTATGGCCCTGACCACTGCTTACGAGGCACTTGAGATGTGCGGCTACGTCCCGAACCGGACGCCCTCCACGAAGCTGGACCGTATCGGTACCTTCTATGGCCAGACATCTGACGATTGGCGTGAGATCAACGCCGCCCAGGAGGTCGACACCTACTACATCACCGGTGGCGTGCGAGCTTTCGGCCCTGGTCGCATCAACTACCACTTCGGCTTCAGCGGCCCGAGTTTGAACATCGACACCGCCTGCTCTTCCAGTGCTGCTGCATTGAACGTGGCTTGCAACTCTCTGTGGGTGAAGGACTGCGACACCGCCATCGTCGGTGGTCTCTCTTGCATGACGAACCCCGACATTTTCGCCGGTCTTTCTCGTGGCCAGTTCCTGTCCAAGACTGGTCCCTGCGCTACCTTCGACAATGGCGCCGATGGTTACTGCCGTGCTGATGGCTGCGCCTCGGTCATCGTCAAGCGTCTCGACGACGCCATTGCCGACAAGGACAACGTGCTCGCCGTCATCTTGGGCACTGCTACCAACCACTCTGCCGATGCTATTTCCATCACTCACCCTCACGGACCCACCCAGTCTATCCTGTCGAGACACATCCTCGATGAGGCGGGTGTCGACCCTCTTGATGTCGATTACGTCGAGATGCACGGCACGGGTACCCAGGCCGGTGATGGTACCGAGATGGTCTCCGTCACCAACGTCTTCGCCCCTGCCGACCGCAAGAGACCCGCTGACCGTCCTCTGTACCTCGGCGCTGTCAAGTCTAACGTCGGTCACGGCGAGGCTGCTTCGGGTGTTACTGCCCTCACCAAGGTATTGATGATGATGCAGAAGAATGCCATCCCTCCCCACGTGGGCATCAAGAAGGAGATCAATAAGACCTTCCCTAAGGATTTGTCGGAGCGCAACGTCAATATCGCCTTCCACCTCACTCCTTTCAAGAGGAGAGATGGAAAGCCTAGACGTATCTTCGTTAACAACTTCAGTGCTGCCGGTGGTAACACCGGTCTGCTGCTTGAGGACGCCCCTCACGTTAAGGCCGCTGAGGTCGACCCTCGCAGCGTCCAGGTCGTTACTGTCACTGGCAAGTCCAAGGCTGCCATGATCCGCAACGCTGAGAGACTTGTCGGCTGGATGGAGCAAAACCCCCAGACGCCCCTCTCTCACTTGGCGTACACCACTACGGCCCGTCGCATCCAGCACTACTGGCGCATGAACGTCGCCGCCTCTGACCTGCCTGAGGCCCAACGCCTCATCAAGGACAGGCTCAAGGAGAACTTCACTCCCATCTCCACTCAGCAGCCCAAGGTGGTCTTCATGTTCACTGGCCAGGGGTCACACTACGCCGGCCTCGGCAAGGACCTTTACACCCACTACACCCTCTTCCGCGACAGCATTGAAGAGTTCAACCAGCTCGCCCAGATCCACGGCTTCCCAAGCTTCCTGCCTCTCATCGACGGTAGCGAGCCCGATGTGGCTAAGCTGTCGCCTGTCGTGGTGCAGCTTGGCTTGTGCTGCTTCGAGATGGCCCTTGCCCGGCTTTGGTCGTCTTGGGGCATTAAACCCAGCGCCGTCATGGGTCACTCCTTGGGCGAGTACGCCGCTCTCAACGCCGCCGGTGTTCTTTCTGCCAGCGACACCATCTACCTTGTCGGAGCTCGCGCCAAGCTTCTTGTTCAGAAGTGCACCGCCGGTACTCACGCCATGCTGGCCGTCACTGGCCCCGTCGAGGCCGTTATGGAGGCCCTCGGCGCCCAGTCCGAGCACGTCAACGTTGCTTGCATCAACGGTCCCCGCGAGACCGTTCTCAGTGGCGCGGCCGCCAAGATCAGTGACATCTCGTCTCACCTCGGTACGGCCGGCTTCAAGTGCACCCAGCTCAAGGTGCCTTTTGCCTTCCACTCCGCCCAGGTCGATCCCATCCTGGATGAGTTTGAGACTCTTGCTCGCTCTGTGAGCTTCGAGAGGCCACAGGTTCCCATCATCTCGCCTCTTATCGGCAAGATGGTCGAGAGCGAGCCAATCAACGCTGCGTACCTCCGCCACCACGCCCGCGATGCTGTCAACATCCTCGGTGGTCTTGTTCACGCCCAGCAGTCCGGCGCCGTTGATGAGAAGACCGTCTGGCTTGAGGTCGGCCCCCACCCTGTCCTGGCCAACTTTGTCAAGTCTTCTTTTGGCATCAGCTCCGTTGCTGTTCCCACCCTGCGCCGCAATGAGTCCACTTACAAGGTTCTCAGCAACACTCTGTGCGCTCTCCACACTGCTGGTATTAACCTTGACTGGGACGAGTTCCACCGCGACTTCAGCGACTGCACTCGTCTCCTTGACCTCCCGACCTACTCTTTCGATGAGAAGAACTATTGGCTCCAATACACTGGCGACTGGTGTCTCACCAAGAACCGTGGTCCCTCGGCCGTCAAGGCCCCTCTCCAGATCGAGCCTGCCAGGCCCAAGCTGTGCACCACTTCCATTCACGCAGTCACCAACGAGGATGTCAACGGAGACATTGCCCTCGTCGAGACCGAGACCAACCTTTCGCGTCCCGACACTCGCCCTCTCGTTGAGGGTCACTTGTGCAACGGCGCTCCTCTTTGCCCGTCCACGCTCTACGCAGACATGGCCATGACTGTTGCCGACTACGCATACAAGATGCTCCGTCCCGACGCCGAGCCCGTTGGTCTGAACGTCGCGAACGTAGAGGTGCCCAAGACGCTCATCTTTGATGAGAAGCTTGATGCTCATGTTCTCCGCACCACCGTCACTGCCAACGTTGCCTTGGGCTATGCTGATGTTAGCTTTCACACCGGCGAGGGTTCCAAGAAGACCGAGCATGCGCACTGCAAGGTCGTTTACGGCAGCACCGAGCAGTGGGCTGACGAGTTCGAACGTGTCAGCTACCTCATCAAGGGCCGCATCGACGCCCTCGAGGAGGCCGAGAGACAGGGCAAGGCTTCCAAGATTGGTCGCGGCTTGACCTACAAGCTGTTCACTGCCCTCGTCGACTACGACACCAAGTACCAGGGCATGGAAGAGGTCATCCTAGACAGCAAGACCTGTGAGGCCACTGCCAAGGTCAGCTTCCAGACTACCGACAAGGATGGCAACTTCTTCTTCAACCCTTACTGGATTGACAGCTGTTGCCATCTTTCGGGCTTCGTCATCAACGGTACGGATGCCATCGACTCCCGCGAGCAGGTCTTCATCTCCCACGGCTGGGGCTCCATGAGATTTACGGAGAAGCTTGACGCCTCCAAGACCTACCGCTCTTACGTTCGCATGCAGCCCGTCAAGGGTACCAAGATGATGGCTGGTGATGCTTACGTCTTCGATGGCGACCGCATCATTGGTGTTGCTGGCGACGTCAAGTTCCAGTCCATCCCCCGCAAGGTTCTCAACATGGTACTTCCCCCTCGCGGACGCGCCGCCGCCGGCGCCGTCTCTGCGGCCCCTGCCCCCAAGGCTGCAGCTCCCTCCAAGGCTGCCCCTGCCAAGGAGAAGAGTGGCAAGGAGAAGGCCAGCAAGCAGGTCACCGCAAGCAACCTCAAGACCGTCAACGCCAAGCTTGCCAAGCGTTCTGTCGTCCAGGACGTGCTCGACATCCTGGCCAAGGAGGTTGGTGTTACTCAGGACGAGCTTGCTGACAACATTGCCTTCACTGATTTGGGCTGCGACTCCTTGATGGCTCTGACTGTTTCCGGCAGAATGCGTGAGGAGCTTGACATTGACATCGACTCCCATGCCTTTGTCGAATACCCCACCATCGGCGCCTTCAAGGCTTTCCTTGGTCAATTCGAGACAGCTGGAGGTAAGGACAACTATGTCCAGGACTCTGGCGACTCCAGTGCCTCCGTTTCCGAGACTCCCGAGCTTGAGTCTGACTCCAACGTCACCACTCCTTACGAGGAGAGCGACCGTTCGATCAAGGGTGACGCAGACGAGGAAAGCTGTGACCTGCAGAGCATCCTCCGCGATACCATTGCCACGGAGATGGGTGTAGAGGTTGACGAGATTGTCGCTGCCCCCGACCTGGCCGCCTTGGGCATGGACTCCCTCATGAGTCTCTCCATCCTCGGCACTCTTCGCGAGAAGTCGGGCATGGACATTCCCAATGACCTCTTCGTCACCAACCCATCCTTGTTGGAAGTTGAGAAGGCTCTCGGCATTGGCCCAAAGCCCAAGCCGGCGCCCGCCCCCAAGCCTGCGAAAGTTGCCTCGGCCCCCCGCCGCGAGAAGGTTGAGCCCACCCGCGAGATCAACACCCACCCTGGCAACACCACCGCCTCCATCACCAAGCCGCCTCCTCCCAGGGAGATCGTCGACAACTACCCTCACCGCAAGGCCACCTCAATTCTCCTCCAGGGTAGCACTCGCACTGCTACTAAGAATCTGTGGATGGTTCCTGACGGCAGTGGTTGCGCTACTTCCTACACCGAGATCAGCCAGATCTCCAGCCAGTGGGCTGTCTGGGGTCTTTTCTCCCCCTTCATGAAGACCCCCGAGGAGTACAAGTGCGGTGTCTACGGCATGGCTTCCAAGTTCATTGAGGCCATGAAGGCCAGGCAGCCGAAAGGCCCCTACTCCCTGGCTGGTTGGTCCGCGGGCGGTGTCATCGCCTACGAGATTGTCAACCAGCTTACCAAGGCCGGCGAGAGTGTCGAGAACCTCATCATCATCGATGCTCCCTGCCCCGTCACCATTGAGCCCCTCCCCAAGAGCCTTCACGCCTGGTTTGCCTCCATCGGACTTCTCGGCGAGGGTGACGAGGACGCCAAGAAGATTCCTTCTTGGCTGCTCCCCCACTTCGCTGCCAGTGTCACTGCCCTTAGCAACTACACTGCGGAGCCCATCCCCAAGGAGAAGTGCCCCAACGTCATGGCCATCTGGTGCGAGGACGGCGTCTGCCACCTTCCTTCCGACCCTCGCCCCGACCCGTACCCCACGGGCCACGCGCTCTTCCTCCTGGACAACAGGACCGACTTCGGCCCTAACAGGTGGGACGAGTACTTGGACATTAACAAGTTCAGGACCAGGCACATGCCTGGCAACCACTTCTCCATGATGCATGGCGACTATGTGAGTCTTTCCTACAGATGCCTACTACCTCCTTCTCCAAACACTAACCATTCAAACACAGGCCAAACAACTTGGACAGTTCATTCGTGAAGCGGTTTCAGAGTAAGAAACCTCATAGCGCAGCATATGAGCACAGGCATTGCAGGGTATAGAAGGGGGGACACACAGAACATTACATGACATGCGAGCATGATATGAGACTGGCTTTATTATTCTTTTCCTTACATTGTCTATTTTCTTTCTTGTCATCATCTTTTCTTTTTCCTGTCTTAACATTTGATATCCGCTCCCTGTACAAGTTCGACGCCATACATCTACGAATCATTCCTTATTCTTTTACGTCGATGGTTAAGGGGGGAACACTGGAGGAGGAGGAGGATTCTACTCACACGAGGGGGCGTAACTGTCTCATAATGGTCTCTATTTCCTTATCTGTTACGATCTGCTTCCTTTCTTTTTCTCGTCCTTCCTTACAAACAAACAAACCATGGCTTTCGGTGTTTCAGTGTTTCGAATTTGGAAACGGTCCATAGAATGTACGCTTTCGCCGTACCCAACCATAAGATAGCAGTACTTTGAGTTTACAATACACAAAGTCAAAATTACTTTCCCTCTCTTTCGCTGAGGTTCCATTTGGTGTTGTGACGATTCTCCATCTCCCCCAATGCGATCTGGACTCGTTGGACGGATTTAAGACCACACCCCTCTTCCCCTTGCCTTGCGAGCTTTGCATTTCTTCGTCCCAGGTCAAAGGAGTCTGACGGCCCGCCTCGTCAACTTGACGTCTAGTCCCTTAACGGCCACCATGTCCCCCACACCCCACCCCCTTCTCCGAGCCGCGACGGGCCTTCTGGATGTGGCAGCCACTTCGCGCCTGGCTTCCACCTTACGAAGTCCCCAATTTTTCCGCGGTACCGGGTCGCACGTGGTGCGTGTATATCCTCCTCTGCTCCCTTTGACTGTGAGGGCAACCCAAAAACCTGAAGCGCGAAAACTCGCCTGATAGATAGCCCACCACTTATGCATAACTGTCCCCCTCCCCCCCTCATTCCTCCTCCCATGGGGGTACTGTATCTTGTATATAGCGAGCATACTCCTTCTAGTAACCCCCCTCTTGGCGACCCGTCTTCTCGTGTTCGGAGCCGAAGCGCCAAGCCCCCCCCCCCCCCTTCTTCCCTTTGTCCTTGTGATCGTTATCGCTTGCCCGCCACGTGGATCTTTGACGTTGGGAGGAGCACATCGAGCTCGATAACAGCGCCCGTTTCCACTTGACGTCACCTTGGGAAGCCGTGGCGGTGGTGGTGGGCGTGTCTGTACCTCGTCCGGTGTCCCTTCGCCATTGTGCGTATGTCCGGCCTTTCCTGCGTCAGCCTCATCTTCGGGAAAGGGGTGATGCTTCGACGCCCCCCCCCCCTATCTAACCGGCAGTCGACCCACGGGAACGGGACAACTTCGATCAGAGTCGTTGGCCAGGTGCGGCAGCGATCTCGGCCCGTTACCGTCCATCTCGTCATGGCATCTTCTGAAGCCTTCTACGGAACTCGTGTAGAGTTACTCGTGCGGTTTTTGACTTACGGTCTGCCCCATCACCTTCCGCTCTAATCGTTGAATCTGAGCCGTACAATAACGTAATTCACAGCCGCATACCGTCCCTTCAGAATCTCCCTTCCCTGCCCGCTGCCTGTCCCAGTGCTCGGGGAAGGGTGTGGAATTGGGGGGGGGGGGGGGGACGTACCTCGTCCGATGCGATTCTGCGGCCCTTTTTTCCCCCTTCCAGTTATTGGGTCATCAAGCGGGCCTCATTCGTCGTACTTTGGTAGCCAGCATCCGAATACGACGATGATCGCAAGCTTCAGCCAGCTTGATGACTGTGTCCTCGTTCACGTAACAGGGGAGCGGCAGTCCCTCTCTCACCAAGGTCTTGCGCAGACGGGAGGCTCCCCGTCCACCCTCTCTCCACGGCGTCTTGAATGATGATAAGTCTTTTTTTTTATTTATCAATCAACTAGTCCGCCGCAACCGCCTTGTACGTGAAGCCAATGAGGCCCCAAGTCTCGCGCGTTCTCTCCTCTTCGCCTTGTCGGTCTTTCGTAGAGCCAAGCCCTTGGGGTACCGAACCAGGCATGTGTCGATTCTCGTCGTCTCTTACCCAGGATGTCGTTCCGCGGTTCTCCAACCCTCCCCCCCTGACGACCAAGTTTGTACCGGCCACTGTCGTGATCCTCACGGTCTTTTCTTCCCCATTCAACGACCACATACTTCACTCGAACATCATGACCAAGGTACAGTTTGCAAGGCGGTTGGTTCTTCGCAAGGTTGCCAGGTACACAATAATAGCGATAGAGTTGGCTGGAACGTCATGACGGCTGGGGGGGTGGGGGAAGAGACACATGGCCTAGGGGCCCATCTCCGCAAGTGCGGCGGGATTGATGATGCCCACTGTTCATGGGAAGAGGACTTGTTGTCTGGAGAAAGGGTATTTGGCACGTCCCGGCGCCGGAAACGCATTCTGGAAAGGGGGGGGAAAGCAGACCAGGGAGGGGAGGAGGGAGGATGACGATTAAATCGTTTAGAAACAAGATCACCCGGATCGTCTCATTTACCCGGGCACCACCCCTAGCGAGGTCTTGTGCCTTACATATCTTCCCCGGGTGTTCGTCAGCCCCGGTGCAGAGGTTTGATCTTGGTTTTAGCTGAGGCAGAAAGCACGGAAATGCGATGACGATGCTGGTAGGTATGGGAAGGACAACAACACCCCTTGGACCCCCATCAGGCCTCTCTCGTGCCCCGGGACGCCGCACCTCTCCTCGACTCCAGCGCGCCGTCGAGATCGGTACTCTTGTCCGGGGTGGGTGAAGTTCGTTGCAAGCAGAGACCGCCGACGTTCCCAAAAGACTTGGCGTCCTCGTTGATATCACGAAGACGGGTCCTTTGTCGAGCAAAACGAGATCACCATGCACTCGCCATCATACAATGTGAGCAAAACATATGACCTCTTCCATCAATATACACCCAACACACCCATGCTTTCCACTGCTCCGCATGAGGTGGAGTGGTTGGCGATCCCAAAGATGTTGTCATGGATTCCCAACGACTCTACAGTCCC
>MU843767.1:0-31790 GCA_030867255.1 Colletotrichum somersetense | reverse complement strand
AAAAATGGAGATGGTAGTAAGATCGTTTGTCCCCAGGACTTCTTTTTCTTTTGGTTCCCGAGGAGGAAAAAAAAAAAAGAACCACTTGGGAAGGGCATTGCGTGGCAGGCAGGCAAGCCTTTTTTTTTTTTTCTCATCTTTTCCAGCATGATAACCCCAAAGAGCGGCGGCATTCCATTTCTGAGCCATTGCGAGGCATTGGTAGGGGAAAGCGGGAAGAGAGGGGGTCTGAAGCATTAGACAGTTGGTACCCATACCACTTTTTCATGTTCTTTCCACTCAGACGGAAAAAAGGGCTTTCCATAGAATGAAGAAAAGAAAGCATATTTCCCACGGAAGGAAAAAAAACCACCCGAAAAAAACAGGCATGATACGTGATACCGGCTGGCAGTTGATCACGAACGAGATTTTGATGTGACTCGTGATGTGAAGATTCCATGTCCGAGACTTTCTTGTCTTGGACATAGGTTTTTGGTCAGACTGTAATTGTTCGCAATGGCAGGGCTGCAGGAAGGGTATCTTCACCAAGTAAGAAAGCAAGCAACGAGCCAATGGGAACAAACCGGCCCTGCGTTTAAATAAATCAGAGGATCGACTATTTCGATCGCCCCAGGGGGGGCGGAAGGGGGGGGGGGGGGGCGAGGATGAGGGTCCCGATGGGAAAGAAGAAACAAGCAACAAGCAGCAAGCAGGCGGGCAAAGCAATCAAGCAAGCAGAACACATGGTCGTGTGGCCCTGCTTGTTACACGGCAGGCGACGGGCTTGCATTCTCGTATCCCCATCAACGTCTCTCCCAGTAAAACGGTTTCCGGGGGATCCGCGATATCTGGCATTGTTCCTCCTCCGCCGCCGCGTGTGCTTCCTGCTCCCGAGCGCTGGCAGCGCAGCCGGTTACACGACAGGGCCAAGGGATGCGGAGGAGTCTTACCGTCATTAATTCTCCGGTAGGCTGGGCTGGGCTGGACCAATTTTTGAGGAGGACTGGGGTTTCTTTTTTTCGGGGGCTTTTTTTCCGTTGGAATTGGGGGCGATGAGAGGCTGTGTCATGTTCATGCGCCTCGTTCCAAATGTCGTTGCGGCGCCATCGACAGTGTGGGTAAGAGAGTGAGAGTGAGAAAGAGAGAGTGTGTGTGTGTGCGTGGTGTTGTGTCTTACATGACGTCCTCACTCCGGGCTTGGTGGGGTTTCTCCGGAGAGGAGGAGGAGGAGGAGGAGGAGGAGGAGGGTGCCAGGCAGGGACGGAGACTATCAAGCACGCGTGGACTACCGTATTGCAAATCTCAAACAACCATGTGCAGGCGGGGAACATGAAAACGGCTGCTTCTGCATCTCGTCCCCGTCGTGATGGTGGTCTCTTGCTCCATCCAGAGCCTTGGACAATGTCCATGTGCTATAGCAGCATTCAACTAGGTTGTTGCACACGCCCCCTCTTGTCTCATGACGGGCTGATGAGAGTATGGGCCGGTTAGTCTCGTGAGAGTATGTATGTGTGCCTACTTTTCCGTAGTGGTGCTGGTGCCGCTGCCGCGGCTGTCGTCGGAGGAGGAAGAGAAAGAGAGAGGCTTCACACCCACCATCCAGCTGAGCTACACACCCCATCCCTACTAGTTCATCGAACGGTTCGAGACTTGTCTCGATCAGGACGGCCAGTAAGACGAACTAAGATATCCGAGGTCCCCACACTCAACGGGGGGGCAACAAGGCAGGTGAGTGATTATGGGTTGGGCATACGCAAACCCCCACAAGGACATAATCTTCGGATCGAAGATGGGCGATGTCGAAGGAGTCCTGATGCGTATTCGTACCAGTGGTTGCCTCGAGGGTGAAGTTGAGCCGTGATGGGCGATGGATGAGTAAGACGCGAAGGCCATCTCTCGGGACCCAGTCAGGGCGTCCGGACTTGATCTACGAGGCCAACATGTGAGATTCGCAGCCTCCTCGATGGGTTGGGGGATCATGTCTGGTGGCCCTGTTTACGTTATCTGGCAGCCCACCATCGTGTGCCGCCCCATGCTTCTTGATACAAGGCCCAGCAGGCTGCCCCTCCCCCTCCCTCTCGAATCCCTGGCCTTGTCGATGCTGCCTGTAAGTTGACAGAAAGAGTGTCCCTGATGACATAGTTGAGCCTGTATTAGGATCTCATGGTGTTTCGCACTGGACGAGGTTACGAGAGGCGCTTGTTCTAGACTCCTCTTATATATGGAGCAGGGATGGGGTCCGTAACGTGCAGAGATGCACGACATCGTGTGTGTGCGCGTGCTAGGAGACTTCAAGCTTGCCTGACATTGGAAGAAGGAGTACTACGTAAAGAAGATGTGGAGATTGTAAGAAAAGCACTCACCACCATCAACGCATTTCCAAGGAAGTGTCTGACTGCGGTGGAATGCCGAACACGACGGAAGCTGACATGATGGAGACGACGCCACCGGTGATTACAGATGTTGGCCCCTACCGAGTGGACCGAGTTGGTGGGCTGCAGAATGCTGGGCGCCGAAGTATCAATCGCATCGCGGTAGGTATTATTGTGTGTGGTTGTGTGAGTCGAGCCGTACAATTAGTAGAAGTGACAATTGCGATGGACGTGCTGATCGCATGGTTACTTTACTTAGGTTTTCTGGCTATCCAACGTCTGAAGCGAAAAAATTGACGACGAGTGGCGACGAGCCAATGGAGAGGTGTAAGTGATTTAGGGTTGATAAATGACTTGAGCGAGTGATTGCATGCTGCATAGAGGAAAATACTAGCCAAAGGTTCCAGGAATACCTACAGGACAACCACAAAGAAAGAGGAGTCTCTGCCTTGTTGACCCGCAGGTGCTTTTTCTTGCAGTGAGGGTGTCACTCGCTCTCTGCAGTGTAGTGCAGTGCGAGGTGATGGCGAGCGAACCAAATGCGACGGCACGAGTCAAGACGCATTGAGTATGACGAGAGAGTGAGTGAGAGATGCCGCCCGTAAGTAGGTAAGTTGAGGTGACGGGCAGGGAGGGAGGGAAGGCAGAAAACAAACATCGGGCGAACGGGCCTTGTGACAAGCGCCAACAGCGCGAGGAAAAGTCTAGCGGTACGATAGTTGCGATGGATGGCGATGAGGAGGAGACGATTGATTTAGCCTCTTTGGCGTCTAGCGGCGCTGGTTGTGTCTGAGCTGAGCCTACCTGGGCGGCTCGGTTCTGGTTCTGGGGAGCAGTGAGTGGCAGGAAGAGGAAATGGACGTGCGACTACCTACCTACGATAAGCTGCGGTAGCCATTGGCAAGGAAGGCAAGGAAGGCATGTATACCCAGCATAGCATGGCTGATGGAACAGCGGGGCCACACCCTACACTAGGTACGCGCGCACGGCCGGCCGCTGACATGCCACTGGTGGCTGTTGCACGCCCTTCGTCTCTCTCCCGCAACGTCGAGTGGTAAGTAGGTACATAGGCAATACACACCTACCTAGTGGTAGAAGGCAGGAGGCGGGTACAATGCAGATGCCCGTGGCGATCTGGGTGGAGCGAGGAAGGAACTCTCGGACTGTATATACAACAATACAAAGCACTTGTGGCCCAGGGTAAGCCGTCCGGCATCCGCTCTCAACGGCGCCGAGTAATTCCTACCTAGGTACGTAAGTCTGTACACCGGCTATGTGCATGTCTATGTGCCTAAGGCAGGTACGTAGATACATACCTAGTTTACATGTCGTCTGCCTGCCTCTTCGGGAAGTGACGCGCACTCGGTGGGTTCATCTCGAATTATGTTTGAGGACAGGCAATTGCGCGACTTGTTTGGTCTGGAGAAATGCACCTTCCTTGATACTCTTTGGTGAGGGGAATGCAAGACTCCTAGGAAGCGACAGGACGGGACAGGGAACAGCAAGAGCAGGCAGGCAAGCAGGCACCTCCAGGAAGGAAGTTGTCCGTGAGCCAAGGTACTTGCCATTTGGGAAAGACCTACGGATACCTACTCTGTACCTACTTCTTTTTTCTCCTTCTTTCAAGTGGGGAAGCATGGAATGCAGAGCATGGCGGGGCAAGAGCCGGGGGGGGGGGTAACGGGGAACACATGAGGTACTTGTGTTGCTCTCGACGCACAGGCGGCCGCTGTATCTCCACGACCTGGCCATGTACCTTTCCTTGCTCCCTCTTTTTCCCTCCTCTCTTTCCCCTGCCTACAGTAGGTATGTCTGTATGAGGTGGTGCAGGTACCAAGGCTCGTCTCGTCGTCGTCCGTTCTTGCCTGCCCATCTCATCTCAAACTATCCGTACACCACACAGACTCCCATCATGTCGACATTCCGTCCGCAGTCCACCGCACAGGCGTGATAGGGAAATGGAGTCGTGAGCGGGGATGGATGCGCGAGCAACATTTTCATTCAGCACATCCAAAACCTAAAGAAGTACGTACATACGCCAAAGAATAGAATAATATAATATATTCTTCATGGATGTCAAGACGCCCAGTCCTCTCACCCAAAGTTGACCATGTGTGTGCTTTCTCAACACTAATACGAGGCACCTAGGTAGTTTACATACTCCGTACATCGTAATTACATTGCAGCCACCGTCATCACATCATGCCTTGTTGAACAGCAGCACCCTTATCCTCTGTTGAGTGATGCCCATGTCTTTCTGCTGCTGCAGATTGTCTTCTGGGTTTGACCATTGGACAAGCACATCTCGCTCTGTCTGCTTATAGATTCCCGTTGGATGAGCGACACAAGCCAAGACGGCGTGGTGACCTTGATGCAACCCACCCTTGCCAGCCACCGCGCTTATCCTTTTCCTGTCGGACCTGCGTCTGCACCACCGCCCACCATGTACACTACTATACGTAGTATGTAGTGTACCTATGCGATCCAGCATCATCATGGACGCGGAGGGGTGAGCGGGGCGGCCGACCAACGATGCCAGTCCCATTCTCCTTCACCTCCATTCATGTCCTTTTTTTCTCTTTTTTTTGTTGTTGTTGTTGTTGTTGTTGTTGTTGTTGCATGTACGGAGTACCTGTGCTCTTTTCCACAAAAAATGTCAATCCATTCACGATTTCTACTTGTCAAGTACCGTCATCCATATATGCAATCTTCTTACCACAAGCCTTTAGTCCCTTAGGTACGCCACGATACCACCTACCATCCTTGCTGCTCGTTTCGCTACTCGCCTCCGTCTTTGACATTTTGCCAAGCACACCAAGAAGTACTGATCAAAGCTCGTGCATGCAGGAGTCTGTTTCCTTCTGCCTGCCAGCAAGACATTCGCCCGCGCTTTTCTTATATTTTGGAGCTCAACACGGACGGCCCGCGACATGGATGATGGGGCGCCTCCGTGTTTACGAGGTTGCACCTGCTGGTTGGCAGGCCGCCAAAAAGCCTAAATAGATAGATACCTTTGACTCGGTATACCCACACGTTGACTCTCCTCGTCTCTACCTACATACAACATCATCTGCCGATAGCTGCCCGCCCATACGTAGCCAAGGCCGTTCCTCGCAAGGCCGCACGTATCGAGCAGCGCTAGGAGGTATTTGGTTGATCTGGCATAGGTAGCCACATGAAGCTCCGGTCACGAGCTCCATACCTACCCAGCACCAGCTTCGCCTTGAACTCCATCTCCATCTCGAAACCCTAGCCCTGACCTATCTCCATGATCCTCCGCACGCCTACCTACACTAGTGTAGAAAGAGCATGGAGGCTGATCATGGCCGAATGTTTGGTGGGGTCGACTTAGTCGAGTGGGCCAACGTCGTCTTTACGCAGCCCGTCGGTTCCGTCTCGCCGACGACGCGTATGAATACACGGACAGAACCGGGTAATCTTACATACCTAGGCCGGGCAATGCGCTTCTGCTCAACAGACCATGGATCCTAAGAGGCCGTCAGCTCTCTTGCTTTCGGTAGATACACCCTCGACATCTATCACACACACCATTGAGCACGGCATCAAGTCTAGCAACATTGTGTGTGTGTGGACGACGGATGGTCGGTTTCCTTGCGCTAGTGTCCATCTTGCAACACTGATCTGCGGCTGCACTGCAAACGGTTGACATCGTCATGCATCGCAATCGTTCATGCTCGCAACCCGAGATCCGCCGGGGAAGCACCTCGCGCGATCCAGGCCGCGTCTCGCGCCTGTAGTGTCGTTACACCTGCCTGTCCGCAAGCTTCTCTCCGCAAACTCTGTCCGTCGCAAGCCCGGATGGTCAGGCTCACGATCTTCCCGCTCTCGCGTCGATTCGAGGGGGGGCCCTGGCTAGGAGGAGGGGGCGGAATGGGGCTACCCCTCTATACCTAGCCAACCCCGCAGGGATAGATAGCATCATCCCATCGCGGCATCGAACAGGCCTGTTCTTCTTCAACGACCAGGGGGGAGGGGGGGACTTCTTCAAAAGCCCGTGTGCCTGCCAACAACATATTTATGGGGAAGAACAGCCATGACAACCAAGGAACGAGAAGCATTGGCGGAGCTGCATCTCGAAAATATCCCGGTCCAAGAAGGGAAGTCCACTCGCTTCCCTTGGTTCACTGCAACCTCGACTGACAGTATCATGCAGGTTCGAAGGGCTCGGAACCAACAATAGCGAAGATAATCCAGCCCTTGAGTGGCCGTCAGCAATCCTTCGATCCACGCAAGCGTCTTCGGCGTTGACAAGCCGTTGAAGAATTTCATGTCACCACAAGGGTGTTTCTACCAACTAGACCATGACATGACTACGTAGTATGCGAATGAGTTCATGGCCTGATCGTTTCGGTCGTCTCCGACGGCATCGACAACAACGAATACAACTGCCCTGTTTGCATTGCAATTGCAACGCAAGTCGAAGCCTTCCATCATTCTGCGGACTGCAAGGCTCCTCGATAGACCCGGCCGGCCTCGCATGCAAAAAAGAGTAAAAAGCCATTGGGAGATGTGGCAAGCGACGCGGATCTGTGCGTGCTTGGCCCATTGACTCAGCCTGTTCGATCGTCTTGTCACTAGCTGTATGATGACTGGATGGGTCGGTCTCTGGTGCTCGCTATCACCGGCTATCCGCTCGCTATACCAAACAAGACATGGAGTCTCCGTCCGTTGAGGATCCCCAGGGCCCCTGCCACCACCAAAGGCCTACTTACCTTGTTAGAAGTACAAGCCTGGTACTCGCAATGTACCCCTTGGGTTCTGATTCAGGATATGCCCGGGTACTGCCATCCAATATTGGCTCTGCCTTCGTCTCGTTGACGCCAAGATTATTCCACCCTCGACCATACAATGGGGCTCGCAGCTCCTGTGCGTGAGACAGGCTAATGCCTCGCCAGTGGTTGACCAGAAGTTGCATATTTCGGGCCAGGAGTTCCTAAGATGGTCAGCAGAATACAATACGCTTGTCAGAACTGGGAAACAGCTCGCCGGCGCCCGCCAGCCTTCCAAGGATGGTTTCCTTGAGTGCATCATCACCCTGATCCCTTTCGCCGCCATTCAGGTGGTTTTGGCGTGTTCGCCTCGGCCCCCATCTATACCATCTGGGCAGAAGAATCAACGGCAATCATTAACATATTGGCGGGCGGGCGCGAACCTCATTGGAGAAAAGGCCACCGTTCGGAGACCCATGCCGAATGTTAACACCCATTTCCCAGCAATATCCACAGTCGACGGAAATATCTCAACATGCCTCTACTGGCAGATGGGGGCCAGAAAATTATCAGCCCATTGTCGTGACTACAACGGCTGAGCCTCAACTCATGAAGCAACGGGCTGTTGTACCTTGAGAAACAGAAGTAGTTGTTGGCGCTCAATCCCCATGGCCCCATTGTGATCCGAGCGAGCCACCACCGCGGTGGTGCCGATTTTAGTCGCGGCTACGGCGTGCGCCGCTTAAATCTCTTTCACTCATTAATCGCTTTTTCTTTTCTTTTCTTTTTTTGGCTGAGGGGTTAATTGAAGCAGAACAAACGGGCTGTGGACATCGCATCTCCCGAACCAGCATCAAGGAGCGGGGGTCATCGAAACAAATACGCCCCCAACAACTCTCCACTAAAGACAAGGACCGGCCGAGGCCTGGCCGAAGAGTGGGAATTGACGAGCGCTGAAGAATTGACGGGGAGAGGAATACCAAACGGCCTGCTAATTACAAGTCGGCTGACAGGACCCTGCCCGTCTGCAGACGGATGATGAGACCACGCCCCTCTTAAGGTCCAGACTACTCAACCTCCCCCCCCCCCCCGGCGTAAGTCTATCAACCAAAAGAACGAACCATGGATCCTACGGACCCCCCTCCATCACAGACCAGCAGCTAGTAGTGGGGTGGGAGGGGCCAACGTCGAATGACGAGGTTCTGCTTTGCTGCTGTCCTCGCGCCAGAGAGGCGTCGGTTGCAAACATGGCTTGCTGTAGGGCGGCGATGAAGCCGGGCAAGGTTTGAGCGGACATGATGCAGGTGCAGGACCAGCTCTAGAACGTCTTTGGCTGCGCCCACCACCACCTTTGGGCTGTCTCGAGATGGTGAAGCACAACAAGCAGCCATGGGTAGATCGATGACCAGATCAATTGGAGGGGTAATATGTATACATACCACTGCTCTTGTGTTTGCGGGTGCAAGACGGGCCTAGCATTTAGACCAGTTTCATCACAAGCTCTTAACTATCTTGCTTTATCCTGGGCTTGGTAGACTGGTGTCGAGCAGGTTTCTGGTTTGTAGGGAGAGGCAATATAGCTTGTGGCCTGTGGCTCGCGTGTCGGCGTCACATGCTGATGAATTTTGCGACCTTGCACGGATATTTTCTTAGTGCAATAAAACAGTCCGCAGACATGCAGTCACTCTGCACTGGGCAAACTGTCAAATGACTTTTCGCAGCTGCATCATTCATGCCGGGTTTTTGGCTCTCTCTCTCTCTCTGCACATGGCGCGTCCATCAACTGAACTGTGATCTGTCGTCGCAGACTGCTCTCGGGGATGGTGCTCAGCCTTCATGTCTCTCTGAAGACGTCATGATATAGGTTCAGGCAAAGTAAGATGAGTCCAACGTTATGACGTGACGGCCGAGCTTGTCTGAGCGACGCACGGCCTGGGCGAAGCGAGAGAAGGGGAGAAAAGGACGTGAAGTGTACGTACGATGTACTCAGGGTGGCTTCTTGCCGCCGCTGCCAACCCAATGGTAAGTACACTTGAGACGACGAGCGTGCGTCGGTATGTCGAACTTTTGTTACTCTACCGCCTCTCAATAACGGCTTTCCCTCTCTCTCTGGTTGCACTAGGAAGGAAGGAATGGGGGAAGCGAAGCAAGCGTGATATAATGTCCGCCAATGACGTATGATATTCGACCTCGTCGTGCCCCCTTCTCTCTCTCTCTCTCTCTCTCTCTCTCTCTGTCTGTCCATCTCTCTATCTTTCACACACTCTCTCTCCGCTCACCTCCCCGGCCGCAATGAAAAGATAAAACAAAACAAGGGGAGAAGATGGCGGGGCAGGGGAAAGACGGTTGGCGATGGGGGCTGGAACGTGGGGAATGGAACTGGTTCTTGTTTGGCGAGTTGAGCCGCTGTTGATCTTTCACATGCTTTCTTTTTTTCCCCGCCCTTTTTTTTCTTTCTCCCTTTTCTTCTTCTTCTTTATTTCTCTCGTTGGCCATTGGACGAAATTTGAATACCGTCCCGACGCCCGGATTCCATTTGATTGGAACGGGTGTATCTGGATTATGCAGGCAGGTTCGCTGCGACGTTGGGTTCGTAAGAGAAGTCGCTCAATGCTTGTGGCTTGTCCCCGAATGCATGGCTTGATGCAGGGCTTGAGGTAAGCCTGCACACAAATGCCTAGTCGACTTAGCAACCAAGGCGCAATGAAGCTGGCCTGATTCCCAATTGGCTGCTTTCTTTCCAGAACAAGCTCGCCTGCTTAATCTCGAGGAGGCCAGCCAACCAGCCAGCTAACGGGATGCCTCAGCGCAACGCCACTGATGCGGCGCGCAGGGCGGCATATGAAGGTCAGGAGATGATGTAGCGAAGTCCCTACTTGTGGAAGTTCTCAAGGGGAATTCCAGCGGCCCGTTGCCCCCTTTCCACCCCTGTTATCCCGACCTGCCTGATGCCGGCATTACTGCGTCGTACGGCTCGAGAACTCGTTCTTATCCTGCCTTTTCTGGTGCCATTGGGACGCATGACTGAGGAGAGGCGCAGGTATCACCATATGCCGACGGGACGAACATGCCGTAAAGGCATGAATGCCTGTCCCGAGCCCCGCGTGTATCCTCGAGCATGGCGGCGGGTGAAGGAGACCCTCGTGCCGTGGCCTCCAGGCCCGCGTCTTTGGGATGACGGAGCCCTGGTAAGTTCGCGCTCAGTCGGATGGTTTGTCCGCGCTCTCGGGAGGCGTTCTCAGGCCAAACCGGTGGCCCAGCCGTGAGTTTCGACAATGCAAGCGTTCCGCGGGGTTGAGGGATTCCCGCGATCTGCATACTCTAGACACAATGGAGAGGGATGGCCTTGAGTTCCCTTTGGCGTACCAACAACGCCCATCGTTTGTGGAATCTGACCCGGGTGCTGACGAAAGGTGTTTTGAGTCGTTCAGGATCCTCGCCAAAGGGTATGCGAGCGGTTTTGGTGATGGGTGATAGGCGACCAGCTGGTAGTTCTGACTTCTCATCACGAGAGTGAGAGAACGGTCTTTTGGGTGCTAAAGATCTGGCCATGGCGAAAGGGATGAAAAGCCACTGATGTAGAGTCGTAGAGATCAGCGTCACCGGGGTATGCCTCCAAGCGCGTGAAGCCTACGGGCTGAGGCTTTCGGCTGCATTGCGTTGATAGCCCTCTGATGGATCTCATCCCCGCTATTCGTCCTTGATTCTTGAGGTGAAGTTTGGTATATATATCGTTCTTTGAGTTCTTGTACACGGGGGCGGCCAGCGTACATTGTTGTTCGCCGAGCTAATGATGCCGTATTTCCGAAAGAAACAAATACCCTTCTCTTTCACACTACGTTGTTCCCGCAAATTACAGTGTTCTACAATGGATAAACCATGAACACGTGCATTCTGCATAGCATGGATACTATGTCTGGCTGTCATGTGCTGTTTCAGTGTAGCCGAGACTTCCCTTGGCAATTCCAATATGGCAAAACGCGCGAGTTCTACTCGATTGTACTTGGCCACTCGGTCTTACTTGTGATGGGGTATTCAAGGTACGGGAAGAATCCCCTGGAGCCGAGGTTTTGAAAGGGGGCTCTTGACACCATTGTACTAGACTGTAGTATGGAGGACCTCAGTTGCTCAATCACCAGTGAGGGTTACGAACACGAGGGGGCAGAGCGTTCTATGACCTCGAAGTAAAGCACCCCCTTATATGAGTCGAAGATAACATGCTGATTAATCGGTGACTATATTCATTGTGCATGAAAGCGTATGCCAGTCTACTATGATGCTGAAAGAGCGTGCTTCTGCCCAGTGTTGACAGTGGATAACCATCATGATCCCTTTTTAAAGTCCCACCAGCTTTTGTTCCATTCCACGAGAAGTGAGGCATCTTTGAGAGCCAACCACAAGTTACGGAAGCAAACATGTGCACGGTGACAGAAAGACCCGTTTGTCCAAATTTGCCATCAAAACGAGAAACCACAAGTGCGAGTGCATAGTCACCGGGTCAGCCACGTTAACCTTGACCTTGAGTCATCAGAGTGGGAGATGGAAACAACGAGCACATGTTGGAAGTAGAACAAACCTGGAATATCGATGGCGGAACGGTATGGAAGCTCAAGGCAGAGGAGCAAAATAGACTTACGTGGGGAAGAGGAAGGACCTTCATGTTCGTCGATGTCAGTTTACAGAAACCTGATAATATCGTTTTACCTACTTATCCTGCCGATATGGAAGCTACGTTGTCAATTTTCTTTTTTCGGTACTTGAATCTAAGCCTAAGCGATCTTTTCTTGCTAGGAACATGCCCCAATATGAGGACATCCAACTCAAGTCGGGCGCATGTAAAGCCTAGCGGTTAGCAGTGTGCTTCTGTGCATTGTCAGGCATAATGAATAGTTGCTGATAGTTTACGAGTAGATGGCAAAGCTGATACAGACCGAACCGATGGCACGAAATAGACATTCCTTAACTCAAAACTTGGTTCAACTTCATGTGGCATTAGACATATCGATTCATCTCAGCCGGAGGAGTCAAATGCATCATTAGTATCCCTGATGGAACGACGCGTATTCATTAGACTCTAATGGAACAAACCTGAGCCCCGGAGTATCATCGGATGAAAGTTAAGTAGGTAGGTAATTGAAAGTCGCCACATCTGGCTGCGCGGTGAAGGACGGAACACGACCCCTTCAGCACCCGATATAACTGGGTCGCCCGGAGACGGGGCACGGCCCATTCCCACACCCACCCACCTGAATCATCGGGCCTCCGCTTGACCCGGTCCTCCGGCTCGGACTAGAAGTATTTCCCGGAAACTCTGTTTCGGCAAGAAACCGCGTTCGGGATACCGAGGGGGAGGAGCAAACTCGCCGGCTCGATCGTCTTTCCCACGGTAACGGGTACGAGAGAAAGAAACGGGGAGAAGGAAAGGAATTGAAGGGGAAATTGCCTTCTTCCGAAAGCGGCAACACGTTCATACCTCGACTACGTCATCGAAAGGGCTCGAATGACCAGAGAGTGGACGTTGGCGAAGGATTCGGACGGTTGAATGAAGCCGCGAAGCTCTTCGGCCCGAGAAGAGGGTGGTTTCGGCTGGGCGTGCGAAGGACTTTTGGGCTGGGGGGTATCTGAACCCGACGAAAGTTAGAGGAGGCGCCCCATCGCCCCGTGTCCTTCCGAGACAATTGCTCAGCTTTACGAGACGCGAGGAGGCCATCGTCGTCCACCGCGGTGCACTCGTTGCCGTACCCGGACCCGGACAAGCCCTCCGTCGGGTGGAACCGTCCCCCCCAAACAGCTGATCAAAGAGAAGGGGGGGGGGGGGGGGGCTGTCCACCCATGAAGACCACGGCGATAGCAAAGATCAGCGGCATCTGACGGTCGAGGATTCGGGTCAACGTGTGGAGAGTAATGGGGGGTGGGGTTATCGACATGACGGGAGGGAAATGGGTTTGGCTTTCTCTAGATCCTACAGCAAACAAGGTTGTTGCCAAGGACGGGGGTTGGGGGAAGGGGCGAAGACATGAAAACGTCCACCTAGTTCGGTGAAGGCGAGATCTCGTTCTTGTCCAAAAGCGTAGATTGCTGCCAAGAGCCACTGTCCCCTTGATCCTCCTCGTCCACACAGGCTCGCGGAGCGAGTCCTCCGACAAAGGGTGGGGGCTCTTTCTCCCAATTTGTTCCAAAAACGTCATATATCGGGATCAAAGAAGCATGTGTGTGGGCAAAGGTCCTCTCCCACCTCGTGGGCCATCGTACGTTGGGCTCCGCGCACGTACTTCCGCACCCACGTTTGCGGAAAAAAAATAGGACACACTTTACTCTGTTTAGTCAAGTCGCCATCACCTTTCTGCTTTTACGATCCGATTCCGCCTTGGTGGCCGTCAGGTGTCAACAGCGACAATGAGATCCCAACAAGACGATGGGAAAAGGCCGTATCGATAGAGTGTGGCTACCTGTCAATTGTAGCCGTAGCTTGCCCTGTGCTGAGCGATTGGTCATACAATTATACATGCGTCAGATGTAAGGAAATATGCATGTCTGCAGTCATTGTTGTCAAGCATTCTCTACGAGGCTCATCATTGATAATGAGAGAAGGACAGTGTAATGCTTATTTTTTGTTATGCTGAAGAATCTGATTACATGACCGCCCACGATGCCAGGCAAGGCAGAACAAGTGAAGAGGGTGCCTCCTATGCGGGCGAGGTGGACAAAGAAGAGAGACAAGAACTTTGGCAAAAGAAGAGAAACGGTCTCCACAATTGCCGCATCTCCAAGGTCCGCATGATCATGGCTAGGCAAAAGAGAGTCCCCCCTCCCAAAATGTCGCATTCATTAAAAGGACGGTGTAAGAATGAACGCACTCGAAGGGAATAAAAGAAGAAGGGTCGTGAGTCGTGAAAGAAGACATGGTAAATCAGTCGTGGGCGTTAAACTTTTCCAGCAAGGTATAGTATGTTTTCTTTCACCGCTTCCGTCACGTCTCCTTGTCCTGTATACACGTAGGCGACTGTGCTGGGCCAGGCCTCGGGATGGGGCAGTGGCAGATCGATAACGTCTCCCGTCGTAATGTGACCAGAGACAATAAGAGCTGCCAACACCGGGAGCGAGGTTCGGGCGTATTGGAGATCTGTTGGGAGGACTGGGCGTTAGCCTTGGTCTGTGTGCTCCCGGGAAAGGATGGGGCGGGGTTCTGAGCTACGGCCAGAAAAGTCCAAGTCCGCAAACGTCTATTCTGAATAAACTTAGGTAAGACACTACTTACGAATCGGCATGGTGGTGGCGCCACGCGAGGGAGCTGCTCGGAGATCTCCAGGTTTTAGCCCACGGCTGTAAGGAAGTGGGTTGAGAGCCGCGCTGCTCGACCTCCTTCGCGCCGCGCTTGGCCGAGGCGATGAGACGTTTGGCAGTGGCGCTGTCTTGAGAGATTGCAGCGAAGGCCGCCGCCTGTGGTCTGCCGGGGGAGAGCTTGGCAACGGGTCTGGGACGGTGGAGCGCAGCTGCTCGATGTCGAAGGTGCGCTGTATGAGAAACGGCTTGCGTTCCAAGGCGCGAGGGCGCACTCGAGCACGAATCGAAGTCTGGTGAGATGGTGTTGTCGGTGTAGGCGGCATGTGTGGGGGTGACGAATCGCCGGCCGAAAGGTCCGAGTTGGTGCTGGCATCAGACTGCCTCCGGAGTGCCACTGCTTGGACGAAGACGTCGGAGGTTTTGGCATCACCTAGGTATACGTGGCCCCATGCTCTTAGTTGTTCGAGATGAAGACGCTTCTCGGCGTCTTTTGATCTGGCGAAATAACTGGCGCCCGCTACTGACTGCCGTCGCTGTACCTCTTCACCCAGGCCGGCGAGAAGCATGGACCGAGTCTCGGATGCGAGCGTCTGTCTTCTGTTGCTGGTGGCGGGCGGTGATACGGGAGTCGCTAAAGGCGGAGGTCCTGGGCGACTTATAGGTGCGGCGGCCGAGTACCGCCTCGTGTTGCTTGCCGAGTGTTCTGCGAGGGGAGAGAGGGGCCGTGGCCGGTTAGCAGACTTTGGCGGGCTGAGGTCGACACGCTGCGCTCGATGGGTCCTATGGCCAAGACGGTCGACCATGGCTCGCTCATGTTGTCTCATGGACCCATCGTCGGAGGGGAACACGGGCATAGGCAGGCTTTTGGGTGAGCGATCAGAAGGACTGTAATAGGAACTGGGGGCGGAAGGCCTGCCAGCTGATCGAGGAAATCCGCCGAGGTTATACTGAGAGCTCCATAGAGGATGGAGACTGGGACGAGGGTGGTTGTCAACCGGGGTAGCCATGATGGTGGTGATGATGATAGAGTGAACACCACACAAGCTTCTGGCTTGTATCAAGGGTTTATGGAAAAAGTGACAAAGTCAAGTCAAAGATGAAGCGACAGCGAACGGTCCCAGAGATGGGGACGTGCAACCAAGTAGAGCGTATGAAGGTATAGTGTTGATGAGACCAGAGTCAGCAGCCCTGTAAGAAATCTGATCAAGGGAGGGGAGCCTTCTTATGTCTGGGCGGAGAGGGACGCGATGGGAATTAAAGTCTAATTACTAGGTAGATGAATGATGGATGACCTTGTTGCCCTTCTACCGCATGTCTCTGGTTTCTTCCACCTTCTTTTTCCACGCCCGAGAGAAAGAGCTTTGCGCCAACTGCCGGGATCGGGAAATGAAAGGATCGGTAAGGTTAGGAGGGCTCTCAAAGAACAAAAAGGCTCAGCTTAAGGCACGAACGACAAGGAGGAAGAGGAGGGGTGTCGACCAGATGGATGTTGCTGACAGAGAGAAGGAGGGTGTGTGTCTTGTCAAACTCCCGTTGGGTTTGCAAAGAAGACGGCTGGGGAGTGGGATGAGAAAATGCGGTCGTCGACTGTCATGCAACAGCATTGGGCGGTTGCGGCCAATACACAGCCCATGTCACCGTAAGTGAGAACAAAGGAGGTAAGCCAGGAAGGCATGTGGGTTCTCAGAACATAGCAATGGGTGACGGGGGGGCTTTAACTGGGAATTTCTGCAGAGGACCGCAGAGGTGAACAAAGAAGAGACACCATGTCTGCGCTATGATTCGTCATGTTTCTGGCCGCGCAATTCCGTCTACAGTGTATCTCTCGTCTCAAGGGTTGGGATTACACACACCCTGTTCCGGGCTCGACGCAACGGGCACATATTTGTATTCTTCTCTGATATCGTCTTTTGAGAATTGGCAACCGACAAGCGGTTGGCAAGCGAGATGGTCGGTCATCAGGAACTGGCGAGTAGCTGTGTCGGGGAAGGAGGGGTGTATAGAGAGAGAGAGAGAGAGAGAGAGAGAGAGCGCAACCAACGCTGTCGAAGCTTGTGGGGTATGGTACGGTACGATACGGGTGCACTCACTGGCACTAGCAGTTGGACTAGGTTGCGCTTGTCGTCCTTGGCGTGGCTGTATTCGTCAAGGTAGCTGGAAATTAGTTCCGTGGCTCTCTGTCACGGAGCTGGTCGAAGCTGGCGAGCTGCTGTCTTCAGTTGCCGTGGTGAGGCCGAAGGGCAACGTGTGGAGGCGGAACAACAACGGCGTCGATTATGTCTTGGAGCATGTCTCGAAGGTGTGCGTTGGCGATGGAGAAAAATGGAAACAGCGGAACAACAAGACAATGTGCAGGCAGCAACCGGGATCCCTCATCTCGATGCCTGCCTATCAGGTATGCGTAGGTAGGTAGGTAGATACCTAGAGGAAGGGAGGCGAAGGGAGGCGAAAGGAGCCGGCTGGCAAACTGATGGGCGGATGGGGATACCGGGGAAGAGAGAGGGGGGATGAGACAACGGCAGGAATGCAAAGTTTGTGTCGTGCCTGCTCTGGTCTGACCTGACTTGATCTTACCTTTGGCAAGTAGTTTCCGTTGAGGGAGGGAAGGCACGGGGGATTCCAGCACCAGGCAAGGTTTCCTGCCTCCGTGCCTCCGAGGCCGTTCTCGGGGTGGGCCCGTACTGTGCCGGAAGGAGAGCCTGCTGATTGGGTAATAAACGCTCCTTCCTCTTCCTGCCTTGCCCTGCCCTGCCCTGCCTGGGCTGCGTCCTCCGAAGTGTGTCCGTACTGTCCATATTTGCTGCGATGGGGGGAGGACGACGATCGTCCATGATGCTGCTGCCAATGCTGATGCTGCTGATGCCACCTTATGGAAAAGCTGGGTGGGGCAGAGCAGAGAGAGGGAGCTTGGACCACCGCTTCCTGCTTTCTGGCCAGAATTACGAGGTAGGCAAAGCTTCCAGCAATGATTGACGACGTCGCATACAACTTGCAAGGCGCGAAAGCTCAGAAGGACCACGTCGACGGCAGAGCAGCAACCGGTTACTTGTTCTTTTCTCTCACACCCTACCTACCTACCTACCTAACTACCTACTTAGGTGCTTACAGGTAGCCAAAGAGAACCCGTATTGCTCTTCAATACATTCAAACTCCTTTTCTGGCCATGCTTTGAAATCCCTCCTTTCTTGTTTCTGCCAGAAACCCCCTTCTCATTCTTCTGACGCACACTCTTCTCTTTGGAGCCGCCATCGCAAACATGTCCGACACTACGGCCGCGACCTACAAGAAGCTCAAGGAGGACTTTGTCTCCAACCTCTCCGGCGGTTCCGCTTCTGAAATCAACTACGTGACTGCAGTCGCTCCCGTGCGTAACTATATTCTTTGCTCAAGAAGCCTTGGTCCCTCCCTTTCTCCCCTCCTCCTACTATACTATGCCAGCGCATGCATCCAGACAAAGCAAGCTAACATGCGCGGTCCCCCCCGCTTCAGGTCGCCGTCCTGCTATGGTCCGTTCTCCAGTCCCGCCAATCCTTCTTCAAGCCATACACTGTGCTGGGAGCTTCCCTCGACTACCTCCTCAATGTCACCGCCATTCTGCTCTCCACGACACTCTACGCTTCCTCCCCCCTGCTCCTGAGCGCACTCCTCCTCGCCCCCGCCGCCTTGACCTACGCCTTTCCTCCCAATCTCGGCGCCAGTCGCAAAAAGCCTGCCATACCCCCCCATGCCAAGTCAAAGGCCGCCGCCGGCACTCCTAAAGCGCCGCCGTCGACGCTGCCCGTCAAGCCTTTCCTGACGCACTATCGCGGCAGCATGCTCGTCATCACCTGCATCGCCATCCTCGCCGTTGACTTCCGTCTTTTCCCCCGCCGTTTCGCCAAGGTCGAGACCTGGGGTACCTCGCTGATGGATATGGGCGTCGGCTCTTTCGTCTACAGTGCTGGCCTTGTCGCTGCGAGACCTGTCTTGAAGGAGCGCGCCGAGGGTAGATCGGCGCCTCTGACGAGGCGCCTGGTGCACTCGATGCGCCATTCCTTACCGCTACTTGTACTAGGTGTCATCCGCCTGCTCAGCGTCAAGGGCCTCGACTACGCCGAGCATGTCTCCGAATATGGTGTGCACTGGAATTTCTTCTTCACGTTGGGCTTCCTGCCGCCCTTTGTAGCCATATTCCAGTCCGCTCTTAAGATTATCCCCAGCTACGCTGCCCTCGCCATCATGCTCAGTGTTCTGTACCAGGTCGCCCTCGAGAGCACCCATCTGAAAGCCTACATCCTGACCGCACCAAGAGTAGACCTGCTTTCCAAGAACCGAGAAGGCATATTCAGCTTCTTTGGCTACCTGGCCATCTTCCTTGCTGGCCAGGACACGGGCATGTACGTCCTGCCTCGCAGCATCAACCCCAAGAGCGACAGTACCCCTTCCACCCAGCGGAAGACGCTTCTCTTGACCATGGCAATATGGTCTGCCGTGTGGGCTGGTCTTTTCTTCTTAACCACAAGCTACAGCTATGGCGATGGTTTGAGCGTTTCGCGTCGTCTTGCGAACCTGCCCTACGTACTCTGGACGGCAGCCTTCAACTCTGCGCAGCTTCTGGCTTATGCGGTTGTTGATACCCTCTTCTTCCCATCGTCTTACAACGCCACCGACGCCAAGGCGGAGAGAGAGGCTTACGAGACTGCCACAAGCAGGGTTCTCCGTGCCTACAACCGCAACGGTCTGTTCCTGTTTCTCGTCGCCAACGTCTTGACTGGCCTGATCAACATGACGGTACCGACGCTACACGTTGGACCGCTGGCGGCTATGAGCATCTTGATTGCGTACAGTGGAGCAATCACGGGCATTGCTCTTGGCCTAGATGCGTACGGCATCTCCATCAAGTTGTAGTGCGCTTGAGAATATCGAAAGCTTGTATATATGACAATCGAGATCCAGTTCATATGGTTTACGACCGCCTGGTTCAACAAAAAGAAGAAACAGCAATAGCCAGAGGAAATTTAGCATTGCTCCCAGACTCATCCAGGAGCGCATCACGCATAACCCAAGGCAGCAGGATGAGGATAGTCACGATTCTGGACTCACGTGTCAACGGCCTGGGCCCAGACTGCGCGACCCCTATTGGATCATGAGCCGGATACCAACAACAAACACCTGCGGCCAATCTCGACACATCCGGGGGCGATACGTCGCTCAATCCAGCTCGCTGGAACATCACAGTCGTATGGTGGTGCACTACCGCCTGACGGGGTCCTACGGCGCAAGAGGAACTGTCCCCGTGGCTGAGGATGATATGACAAAGCAGCCCGCATGCAGATTGTATGACCTCGGCGAGGGTTCATCAGGGCATGAACAAAGCCTTCCCTGCTCACCCACGCAAACCTGGCCAATGCTGCTCTTCTCCCAAAAGGACCCAGGTGCGCATTGATGCTCTTCCTTTGCCTAACGCTGCCGAACCAATAAAGCCGTCCACTCCGCCGGGTTCGGAATCATTCTAGAAGGTAAAAGCGAGGTGGGACTGGAAAGAACAGGGTGAGGGCAAACAGGCAACACGGGTGGCGCGGTGGCAGACCGGGTTCCCTGCCCCCGTCCGTCGGGAACACCGTTGGCCATCCCGCAAGGCCGACCACAGACTTTCGCATGTTTGAACGCGTGGACTGCATGCGCGCATTGCTTCCTCCGAGTTGTGGCGTAGTGTGAGTGCCCCGCAGAGGATCCCGCCGTCAGGATACGGTCCATGGACGACACAGTGTTTGCTTGCCTGCTAGGGTCGTCCCGGAACTGTAGTGATGTTGGGTTATGGCTGGGCAGTTATTGAAGATGGATGGGCATAGATGGGGGTGGGGTTGGACGCGTCGCGGTTTTCGCGCGCTCGGGTATATGGGTCAGTGTAAACGGGATCGCCCAAGGGCGCCTGTGAATTTGGGGGGGGGGGGAGTTCGGCATGAACATCTCTATGTTGGCCAGGTAAGCCGTCAGTCAACCCGTAAATTTGGTTCTCGCAAACCCAGTTTGGCCTGCCACCCGGCGATCTCCTCAAAGGAGAGGTCGTCGCACTCGCAGAAGAACATGATAAACAAACAATACAAACACTCCAGGGTCCAGCGGGCGATGAGTGACCGTCCCGTGCTCATCAGCGAACGGAGCGGCGCATCGTCTGATGGAAAGCTGGGATGATGTCACTGGACGACGAACGCCCGCTAGGGCCCAAGTGCCGAGCCTGGCTGGGCTGCCCCAGCAAGATTTTTCTTGACGGGGGCAGCTCGCTTGATCCAGACTCGGGGAGACAAATAGGAAGACTGCCTAGTTTGATGACGGCTGCGGACGGCCGGGTTGACCTAGCGGAATGAGGGGGGCGACCTTGGATGATTTGAGCGCCGTCAACGTGCTTCAGCAGCCCGTGCTTTTGCAGGATCTGAGCAGCCATGAGCGAGATGCAACAGTGGATGGATAGATGCCAAGGGACATGACTTGCGGCCGGGGCTGCGCACCACTTGTTCCGTAAGTCGAACCCGAGGCCACCACTACTATTCGTACCTACTTACCTACCTGCATGTAAGCTATCCATACGAATGCCTTTCTGCTTTGAGCCTTGCGCCGGAGCAGGCTGACCCTTGCAGCACACCGTGCGCCTCATTTCCGACATCAATGCTTGGTCGATTTGACTTCCCTCCGCGGGGAGGTAGACAGACTCTGCGGAGTCAGTGGCAGACTCATGCCATTTTCGATTCTGTTGGCGGTCTCGCTTTTGGGCGGGAGCAAATGATCAAGGCATGCCAAGGCGCGGCTTGAAGGAAAGCACTTTCTTGCGAACCATCAACAACAGGCGCTCAGCGTAGCGTTGAAGGAGCCCAGGATGCGTAAAATCGACAGAGTCGCAAAAGATGCCCATTCTTACATAAGACAGGGCAGAGGCGTCTAGTATATAAAGCCAGCTGTCACAGTAGATTTTTCTGTTTCCCGCTAGTGGATCTGCCGATTCGAGAGACAAGCGAAAACCATTAGTGTTCGGGTAGCGGAGCTGTGATGGACATGCAGGACGGTATCTCGTTCGCGTGGGTGGGACGATGGTAGGGCGAGCGAGCGGCTGTGAAAGATGCTTGTCAGGCGAATCAAGATGCCAAAGGGTTTCGGCATGAATGAAGCAATTGGAGGAGAAAGAGCCGAAATAACTGCTTGTAGGCGTAGCTGGATAATTCGTGCATAGACTGCGTCGTCAATGCTATGAAGATTACCAGGCAACGCTTGGCATAGCATCCGGAGCAAAAAGAACGAAGGCGACTGACTTGATTGAGTCAAGGGATGCTGTTACACGTAAGTCAATGTCAGGCATATGAGTTCGGGCGGGCTAGTGCGCATAAGGCGGCGAAGATGAGATATGTAGTGACGGTTCCAAATGGATGCGTGGGGAGGTCAGCAGCTGAACGAAATTCGATGCGCAAACATCAGAGCTGTGAAGGCAAGGGGAAGTTAGCCGTCCGGTCTCGCAAACACCGGCCGCCAGCCAGTAAGGCTCTTGATGGTAGTTGAAGAAATGCATACTGACACGTAAATGCAAGGGACCTCGCTGCGGCCTTAATTGCAAAAACAAGCAAGCCTATGCTGCTATGCCACAACAAACAAGATGGACCCTGTCTTTGCATAATCGCGTCGTGGATGGTGGAGCGCAGAAGAGACCCCATTTCGTGATGTGTTGTCCCTGTAGTGGACGAATACCTACGCGATTCACTGAATGGAAGCGCCACGTCGGAACGGGCTACATAGGACAGTCAGGATAGAAAAGGATCGGACGAAATCCAAATCGTTTGCAAACGAACGCTGATTGACTCTAGCGCCTGCAGCAGCGGGTGCTTCTGATGATGATAAGCGAGAATGGCAAGAACCCTTGTCCATGTTTCCATCCTGGCCCCTGTCGCCTGGATGGCCAGCGCGCTGATGAGCAGGGATGAGGGACGTTTTGTTTGGATATGACCACCTGGACATAGATGTTAATCGTGATGCGACTGCTGCGTGCATGAGCAAAGGACAGAGATCAATGCAGGCCGACAGGCGTTTTGACCTTGAATTTCGGGCAAGCATTCACCGTCTGCAAATGACAAGCTTGTCGAAGCTAGATGCATTTGCATCATGCCTCGTATCTAATTCTCCATGGTGTTGTTATGCATTCTGGGTTTGGAGGACGATGTGATGCGGTTGGCTGGCCAAGGCAAGGTGTTGCTCCCCTCATCGTTGTCGGACGAGAGAGAGGAAGACAAGAGAATCGATGGGCAAGTGCCAAGCAGATTCGGTGCGGGCTCCATGACTACCCTTGTTGAAGTGACATGACATCTCGAGGGTTGAAGCACATGGCACCGGACATGGAGTTGTATTCCCGCTGGGGCATAGGTATGGGTGCGGGAGCTGGTGAACGTGTCTTCTGGAGGTGGATTGCGGCGTCAAGGCTTGATGCTGGTTCGCTCGGATTGGCGTTGCTTGTGCACAAGACTTTGCCGAGGCAGAAGTCAAGGTCGTCGGCCGAATTCTGGTGAGAGGCGGGTTTTGGACGCCGGCTTGGAAGTTTGAGGCTAGGGAAGCCATAGCGACTGGCAGAAGTTGAGTCGTGAAGACGGTGGGACTTGGAGAGGGTAAGATGACGGACAAGAAATGCTTGGAGGAATAAGCAAAAGTAAAGCCTTGGTCGGGTGAGAAGAGGGAATGTACCTGCCCAAGGTACCTAGGTAGGTAATTACCAGAATGAGGTAGTTAGCCAAGGCAGGAAGACAGGAATGCTCACATGTTGGGCTTTCCGTATCTGCACCTCTCCTTCCTTCTGTCTCATCATCAGGCCCGCCTCCTCGCCCTCCTTCATCTCTTTCTACCTACCTGAGATAGGTCGTCAGGCACTTCCCTCCCGACGCTCCACATCCTACTATGTACAAATACAAAGTACTACTGCGCCTGCTCGAGTCAACGACCGACAACCTTGTTTGCGCCGGGCTCGAAAATGGTCAAGATTGAATTCCAGGCGCTCCCTTCGAAATTCACCAGCAGAAGACCCATTACCTACTACCCATTATCAAAGCCAATGCACACACCAATTATTGGCTCCGAATTTCAAGAACCGCGCCAGCGGCAGCCCACGTTTCTTCCGGCTGTTGTGCAAAGCCCACTGTCTTACACTAACACAACTCACCTCCGACCTACACAAGCTCATGCTTTGGCTGAGACCCGAACTCAGACAGGCCAGGCTGTAACAAATTAGACTCGTCAATTCCTACATTGGGTAGTCTGGTCCGGGAAAGATAGAGAGAGAGAGAGAGAGAGAGAGAGAGAGAGAGAAAGGGAAAAAGAAGAAAAAGAAAAAGGGAAAAGGAAAAAAAGCCCATTGTTCAGATTGCCGTCACCGGCCGTCGCTTCCGAAAGTCTGCCTTTCCCGTCGAGAAGCCTCTCCGCATGCCAGCCTTCTCTCGACAGTGACGGAAGGGAAGTCCAATTCATTCCGAGTACCGATACATGGAAGAAATCATTGGGGACGAGCATTCGTAACCAATCGTCAATACCCTCGGAAGGTTCACGGAACCAAGGAACTGACCAAGCTGGATTGGATAACCCTTCTCCTCCAAGGTAGAAAAGAAACAACAACAACAACCAGCTGGCTGTCCATTCTCCCGGCACACGCCACCCCTCTGAATACCTGGCCGAGGTGGTGGTGCTTGGACAGTCGTTAGAGGCGACTGAGGTACGGCTACAAGGCGGC
Organism: Colletotrichum somersetense; assembly: GCA_030867255.1. Classification (NCBI taxonomy): domain Eukaryota; kingdom Fungi; phylum Ascomycota; class Sordariomycetes; order Glomerellales; family Glomerellaceae; genus Colletotrichum; species Colletotrichum somersetense. The sequence continues at coordinate 7,692 of MU843767.1, read as the reverse complement.
ATTTCCCCATTCCTGCCTGTACCGTCTGAGCGGCAACGGCCAACCAAGTCTCTCAGTTGAGGCGGTGGCACGAAGCTGATAACCTTTTGCGGCGGTGCGGATCGAAGATACATAGCTTTCTCCCCTGTCCATCGTCCCGGCTCAGCTTACGTCTGACGAGGTTCGTTCAGCCCGACTTGGCTCCATCTCCTCTCCTCTCCCCGTGTCGTCGACATGGCACTGGCAGCAGCCATCCTCACCGGGTGAGCCTTTGCGGCTGCATAACCTGTTCCTGAGTCTCCTGCAACCCTCCTTCCACTTGCATCGCAGCCGGTGAATAATTGCCAGACTTGACGGCAGCTGCACCAATGCTTAACTTACCTACCTACCTACCTAGCCATCGTAGCAATCAGTCGGCTGTCGCAGTCGCGGTTGCATGCTGCAGCGGTGGGCAGCATTAGTGGATATTAGCGAGCATCTGGTACCTGCATCCGCTCCTAGGTAGGTTGCATGTACACTACCGCCGCCGCTCCCTTTTTCCCGCATTTCCCCCCTCTCCAGGCCCACGTACGTCTCCGCCTTCACTTAAGTGAAGGCGGTACTTCGTACTTGCATTACATCTCACCCCTGCAAGTACACGATACCCCCGAGGACCTACCTTGGATTCGACCACGACGGGCAGCTCATTCGCTCGCACGCCCGCCCGCACGCCCGCTCACTGCAATCTCTCTCTCTTGCTCCAGGACTCCCACGCGCGCTCGAGCTCCCTCCCTATCTCGCTCTCTCTCTTTCTCTCTCTCTCTGTCTCTCTGTCTCTCTGCTTTGCTCTATACTGGACTGGGCTGCGCTAGGCTGGGCTGGGCTGGGCTGCTTCTTTCGTCGTGATCCGCGTTGCGCTGTTCCAAATATCGGGCATCCTGCAACCGGCTCGTCCCAAGTCTCATCTCGTCAATTTTACTTCAACGAAAACGACGAGAGTCTGACCGTTCCGTTTGTTGTCCCCCCTCTCTCTCTCTTTCTCTCCCTCCCTTGCCCAAAGCCAAGACAAGGCCCATTTCCAATCCCGCCTGTCTTTCACTCATCTGGTTCTGGCCGCCTCCAATCGAATTGTGCCCTCCTCCTCCCACTTCCCACCTCCCACCGCCTTTCGCTTCCTCTCCAACTTGGACCCTCCCCTCGCCTTATCCCACCTCCTGTTCGAATACCCCGACTTCATAGGACGAAGTACCTCCTTCGTTGGTCGTCTGGTCGGTCTTCGTTTGTGGTGTTTTCGCGACCACCACCGATCCATCTTTGCCTCGATACCTACCTAGTCTGCCGCTAGACTCGATCCCACCAAAGGCAGAGAAGCGCGCCGTCGACCTTCGTCCATCGACACAGTCCTGCACACATACACAGACCAGGGTCCGCGCGCCCATTCCTGTTGTCACTATTATCCTCCTGCATCTTCAGAGCCTATTGCTACTCCAGCCAGGCTGGACGTCCTCAATTGGGCTGACAAAGGGGCTGTTTGACAACATATCGGCTTCCCACCAGATTCCGGCCAGCCTCTTCCTCCCTTTGACTGGGGTCACCTCACCGACACAGCTTCCTGCTGCCTCCGACTCACACTCTTTGCCCCCCTTCATCTCCCTCTCTTCTCTCTATCTTGCGCACGCTCACTCATCTCACCTACTGTCTGTAACCCTTTTTTTGGTTTCGGACGGCGTCTAGGGCAAGACTGAAAGACAAGAGGACACAAGTTCAAAGCTGCATCCATCAGCTGCACAGCCCGTTCACAACAGAGCGCGTGCGCTGCGCGATCGCCCCCCCTTGTCGCGCGTCCTTTCTCAGCGTCGCTGCTGCAGCATTGACTCAATCTCCCCCCCCCCCCCCCAAAAGACGATTGTCGCCGACACATTTCGTCTGGGTCGAGCTGCAATACTACAGTAAGCAACAAATCATAGCAGCTCTCGGCCAGGGAAGTAAAACAAAAGCGACTCCTTCCGCTCATACCATGAGATAGACTGGCCCGGTTCATTGGTGCAGTAAAACAGTCGACCGACGACACGGCCTATTCAAGGACCATAATACTGAAGCTCCAATCGGGCTTGTCCGTCCCATCCCAAATCAGGACGAGTTAATTCCTGCAGCTCAATAATTCCTACGTCCTGAAACCTGGTGCCCAGCGAGCAACTCTACAGAAAAAGGGAAATCTATCGCTTACGGATTCTTCGCTACTGCATTCTCCGCCAGCAATCCAGCTAGCCAGCCTCCCTTGGCTCCTCCACCCCCCAAAAACGCACCAACATCGCAGACCGACTTATTCTTAGCGGCATCTGCGAAACAAAACACAACAAACTAGGACGCCCCCCCCAGGCGGAACTCTATTTTCTGCGCGCTTTCGTTCCCAGCGTCGTCGGAGCATGTCCTCGGCCGCTTTGCAGCCTGCCCATCAGACATCAGCTTTGGCATCACCGCCTCTACTCGCAGCTTCATTGAGCAGCCGCCAGTACACGTCGAACGACCCCGAGCCGACCCGCGAGGCGTACAATGCCAATCTGCAAAACAGCACTGCCTCTCTCTCACCTGCACACCGCCCTTCGAGCCGATCAAGCGAACTCGGCGCGTCTGTAAACAGTCCGCACCTCGTTTTGCCCATGACGTCCCGAGCGGCTCCCGCCAGTCCCGTCGCCATCGCGCCTTCCTCCCCAGATTACCAGTCTTCATTCGAACAACGGAAAAACATGCCTCCCATTGCCCCCCCTCGAACGTCTTCGACGAACTACTCGGGTGCAGCGGCCGCCGCGACCACAAAGAGACGCGATCATACTGCTGAGAAGGCGACCTCCTCACCGCGCCGCGGTCAAGCAGATGCTACAAACGGCAATGCAGACTACACCTACTCCGACGACGGGTCCGCGTCACGCAGCAGAAGATCGCATCAGCAAATGGCGCCCGATTCACCTCACCGCTCTACGGGGAACAGGCCTGGAAGCCAACCGACCGCCATTCCCGTCCGGTCACATGCACCACCCCAGACAACTGCGTCTCCCAAGCAGCCCTCACGCGAAGCGAGCGAGGTTCTGAATAGAATGGTGATTTCTCAGCCCGAAATCGACGTCGCCCGCGAAAAGGAGCGACTGGCAGAGGCCCAACCTGCTCACATTGGATCATTACATGATGATGCTGCGCCGCCTCCCGTCGTTGCGATGCCTGATCACGATGATGGCAGACGAGGGGTCAGAAGCCGGCACGATCACTCAGGGAAGCGTGAAAAAGTCGTTCGATTCGGCGACTACATCCTCGGCAACACGATTGGCGAGGGCGAGTTCGGCAAAGTCAAACTCGGCTGGAAGAACGATGGCGGTGTGCAAGTGAGTCTACGACCCGCTACGAACCCCTCCCCCCCTGGAGTCTCTACTAACGAAACCGGGATAGGTCGCAATCAAGCTGATCAAGCGAGACAGTGTAGGCAACAACCCCTCCAGGCTGGCAAAGATTTACCGTGAAATCGCCATCCTCAGGGGCATTTCCCACCCCAACATTGTTCGCCTGCATGAAATGGTCGAGACCGAAAGGCATATTGGTATCATTCTCGAGTACGCTTCTGGAGGTGAACTGTTCGACTATATCCTGAACCACCGATATCTCAAGGACAATGCCGCGCGAAGACTCTTCGCCCAGCTTGTCTCCGGTGTCGGTTATCTGCACAAGAAGGGTATCGTCCACAGAGATCTCAAGTTGGAAAACCTGCTTTTGGACCGGAACCGCAACATCATCATTACCGACTTTGGCTTTGCCAACACATTCGACGCCGACGAAGAGCTTTCCGAAGAGGAGGAGCTGAATCTCGGCGACCGCGAGTTTGTCAAGAAGTTGGGCCTGGACAGAGTCAAGACCAATGGCTCGAGGAAGGGTGACCTCATGCAGACTAGCTGTGGCAGTCCTTGCTACGCTGCTCCAGAACTCGTCGTCAGCGATTCTCTGTACACTGGCCGGAAGGTCGATGTGTGGAGCTGCGGTGTAATTCTGGTGAGTAAATCATTGTTAAGTGCTGTCATTCAACAAACTAATTGAAGCAGTATGCAATGTTGGCCGGCTACCTCCCCTTCGATGACGACCCTGCGAATCCCGAGGGCGACAACATCAATCTGCTGTACAAGTACATCGTCAACACCCCCCTCACCTTCCCCGAATACGTAACCCCTCACGCTCGCGATCTTCTTCGGAGAATACTGGTTCCCAACCCAAGGAAACGAGCGGATTTGTTCGAGGTAGCCCGTCATAGCTGGCTGAACGAGTACGCCCACGTCGTCGAGTTCATCACTAGCAGCACTACCACGCCGAACGAGATCCAGAATACAACCGTGCCCTCAGAGGACTTTGGGGAGGAACCCGGCATTGGGCGTAGCGCATCGGTTCGCGAGGCCTCCAAGACCAAGGCGAATGCCCCTACTTCGGTCGGAGGACTGGCAAGCAAGCATGCCAAGATCGATACGGATGTCGAGGCAGCCGCCATTGCGAAGCAGCACAAGGACAACAAGCGTCGTACCGTGCAGGTCGAATACGTGGCGCCGACAACACAAACTCAAAGGGGCGAGGCGGCACCGTCAGGCAGCAAATCCCGGGCGCGCTCAAACAGTCAAGGCCCGGTGGAGGTCGCGGATGGCCAGGCACTTCAGGAGAAGCCTCTCCCCAAAGACCCTCCCGTCTCGCGAGACTCGTACAGGTCCAGTCGGCAGAACACGCGCCCGCCAAGCTCGCATCGAAACACAGCAGTGGCTCCCTCGAGGCCAACGCGCGAAACCCGCTCGACGTCCGACAATGTGTTCCTGTCCTCAACGTCGAGCGCACCGGCGACCGGCAGACCCCAGACAGGAAACTCGATGGCATCGGGCTCTATGGGACTGGGGGCTGGGAGCCGCGCATCGTACGGCCAGCCAATCCCCCCCGCCGTTGCTGGCACCAATGCTCAAGGCCGGATTCAACAGCCCACCTCCCAGGACCAGCCTCAGGCTATGGGGAGGCCCAGTGTCAGCGTGCCCTCAAAATTTGCTAAGGTTGCGGGATTTGCCCCAGAGCAGCAAGCTGCCCAGGGCCAGACCCAGAGCCAGACGCAGACCCCGCCTCAGTCGAGCGACGGCAGGGCTCACGGACACAAGCGTTCCAACACTATCGGCTCCCTGCTGGGTCGCAACGGGTCCATTTTTGGGGGTAAGAACCGCAGTAAACGACCCGAGTCTCAGATGGCAGACAAGAGCCGGAAGTATCCTCCGGTCAGCATGCCCAACAACATGCCGGTTGAAGGTCAGCCCCGCCCTTCGATAGACTCGAGGATGTCGAGACACTCCTTCTCCCGGAGCTTCGGGAAGAAGCGAAGCGGTAGCATCGCCGGTTCCCAGACTTCCCACGAAAAGCCAAACAGAAGATTTTCGTCGTTGATCCCCCAGTCCTTCTCGCTGAGGGCCATTGGCTTAGGCAGGGACTACGACCGGCCGCCGTCGGAGCCTCAGTCTCAGCCCGACCTGCCTATTCAAGACCCCCCCGAGGTCGATGAGCATGGACGGTACGTGGATCAACAAGGTCAATCTCGGGGCTACGACGGTGGTCACGACCAGGGGTACCGACAGCCTCCCGGCTCCAGCTCGGCACCGCAGCTTCAGCATCAAGATTGGCAGAACCAGCAACAAGGCTACCAACTGCAGCAGGAGCAGCAGCATATGGGCCCAATCGGGCAACCCAGCGCTGTACCGGGCTATATGCAACAGGGTGCGGTTCTCAACACGGGTTCGGAATCGTCGTTTGAGAATGGCTACCAGCAAAGAAGGCAGTCGAGCGCACCATACCACGGCAGCGGATTTTCCGAGTCGGAAGGCTACGACCGACAACAGCAGTCCAGCTCCCCCCGCGGACACGGCCGGTCCGGCTTGTTGCAGAAGAATAATAAGAGATTTACGGACGCAGATTACGCCGGGCACCAAGGCAGCAGTGGAGCCGCGAAAAGAGTGATGGATTTCTTCCGGCGACGCGGCAAAGCGAGAGGTGGCGATGAGAGATAGGACACCCTCGGTGCTCTCGATTGCTCACAGCCCATTACGTCGAAATCGAGACCGTTGTGTGGTACCCGGTCGTCTCAGATGAGCCTCTCTCCTGCTCGACAAGTTGAGTGCTGAGACGATGGATACGAGACACTCAACCCTCTCTCCCCCTCCCCCCACCTCCTCTTTCCCTACACAGTCTGAGGCTATAATGTGTGAATACTAAGCCAAGAGGAGACCAGTCTGATTGCTTGGCGTCATTGTCAGATGTTCATGGTTGTCTGAACCGTCTGCTGCATTGTTGGCGAACGGGCATAGAACGGCGGAAGGAGTTTCTTTCATGGGTTTCCCTCTCTTTGCTTAAATAGGGAAAGCTTGTTGTTGGTTTTAATCGCGTCGGTTGACGACGGTTCATGAGATGGGAGGGGGTTCTTTTATTATTATTATCTTGTTCGGCACAGACGAGGGATTGGTGTGTTTATTGCCTCGTATAAGGAGGCTCTCTGTTTTTTTTCGTGGTTGGTCTAACCCAACATTTTCCCTCTTAATTTGATGGCATCACCCCGGCGACCCCGGTTGTTTGTTGGTGGCGGCAAAGGCGTACCAGGAATACAGAAGATGGGGAAGCAGAGGGCAGAATCAGAACGGATCTTGACTGGTGAAAGCGTGTCGTGTACCTAACGAAAGCTGCTGACATGCAACGCTACCTGTCGGTACAGGACGCGTAGCGACTGATAACAGAAACATGATGAGTTGTATCCTCCAATGGTAAATAAATCACTGACAGCGCACCCCCCTCCCCCATGTGAGAATGAAGTCATTTTCTCCAGCTACTACTATGTAATTTGCTCCCCTCGCAAGCAACCACAGGAAACGAGTGACTTGAGCCAGCCAAGAACGCGCCACACAAGGCCCGATGGGACCAACGGTGCTGATGACGGGATGACCCGCTGTATGGCTTGGCAGTGGCCAAGAGGGTCAGCGGTCAAAGTGTAGTTCATGAAGTCGGGCTCTTGGTTTCTGGTGCTGGACTTACTTGGACCGACTCCGCCGGCGGCGTCTGGATGTGATGTGACTGGGTCGGTCGCCTGCGCCCCAGCCCCTCCTTGCACGCATGCGTGCGTCCTGTGGCTGAGCGTGGCGCGGCGGACTAGACCAGTCATACTCCCAACGAGCCAATCACAGGCGCCAAGTTATCCACAAATACAAAGGTAGGAGATGACGTCACTCCCCGACGCGCGTGCTTGCGACGGCTTACAGTATAGTGGTTAGTATTCGTATCTCCTCAATGCTTACTCGTATCCATGAATGAGTGCTGATTGTAGATCAAGACTGACAAAGTAAATTTGAATATGTGCAGACAGATCAATCGAAATGGAAGCTCGAGCTGGATTTGCGCCCCCCCCCCCACGTCCCGTGCAGTTAAGTCTTGTTTTTCGAAACGGTTTTGGGTGACGCGTCTTTCGGGCGCCCCGTTCGCCATATTCTCTCCCCCAAGGAGTTCCCCCACTGAGGATGAGGTTGAGATAGAATTCAGGAGCAACATCTCCCTCCTTCCGGATTGCCCAATGAGCTCGAAGGAGGACCGAAAAGGTCTCTTCAGACGAGTTTGCAAAGACAAAAGGAAGAGAAAGAAGAAAAGAAAATGAGAAAATGAGAAGAAAATTCACCGCGTCGCAGACCCCGCGGGGGG
>MU843766.1:7548-32010 GCA_030867255.1 Colletotrichum somersetense | reverse complement strand
TAATAAGTATAAAGTATATTAGCTAAAAGTAAATAAGCTTTAATAAATTTTAAAAAAGCTAGACGCTTATAGTCTTTTATTTTTATCTTTTAAGATTTTAACTTTTTTAATTTTTCTATATAACCTAATATAGTATTAGTATTATAGTAAATAAAAAAGTAAAATTAATAACTTTTTAACCTAAAAGAAATAACTTACTTATATAGGTCTTAAAGGTAAGACCTTTAAGAGAAAAGACCTAATATTATAACCTAATAAGTAATAGGTAATATTACCTTACTAGATAACTAGCAGGCAGTATAGTATTTATATAAGACTAATAATAAGTTAGTATAAAGTAACTTTTTAGGTTAAAAAAAACTATAGTATAAGTTATATAATAATAAAAAAGACTAATAAATAATAAGAGGTCTTAAGTAAAAAACTAATAACGTTAAGGAGAGTCTATAGTAAAAGACTAATATTTAGATATTAGTCTTAAGTATACTAATAGGATTAGAACTTATATATAAGATAGACTTAAACGTACTTAAGGATAGACTTCTATAGCTTTTTAATAATTAACTTATAATATATTCTTTAAATACCTTTTAGTATCTAACTTAGTAATTTATTAATAAAAAGCTATATAAGCTACCTTTATAACTATTAACTACCTGACTAATCACCAGGTGATTAATATACTAACAAGCTAATATTACTATTACTAAGTATCGACCTTAGCTATACTATTAGCAGAAACCCTACTGTTAGATATCTGACCGTAACATAAAGTAGATAGGCAGGTTAGTAAGGATATTAACTACCACTTTCTGCTTTAGTAATATAATAGAGAACTTAGATACCCTTTAGTCTAGCGCTAGGCTATACTCTAGCAGCTGGCCCTTAAACTGCCCCCTTTTCTAAGGGTTTAGGACGAGTGGTAAGTAGACAAAACATTAAAACTTCAGAGACTGTAACAGGGCACAGGGCACAGACTAATTTTTAACAGTGTTTACAAGGTTATCTTGAGTTTTAATAGACTTTCTAAAGTCATATCTGTATCACTTACAATAATTAAATAGAAGTTATTAATATATAATATCTCTCTAAACTCCTGTAATTAGTCTAGTATAGTTTACCTAATACTTATATAGTATTATGATATACAAAAGCCTACTGTGTAACACCTCTAACTAAAACTATATTAGAGATTTATAAGAGGAAAAACCGCTTAAAATTCAGTTTTTAAGACCTACTTTTGTAGCACTTAGCAGACGTAGTAAGATCAATACCCTTGTGTAGATTACCGTCTCAGTGTTAATATTCTAAGGAAATATACGGCAAACAAGACTTGAGTCATTGTTATCTTTATTTAAAACACTGGTGTTACATCATACCACAGTAATAGCCTGACGCTCCTTCAGTGTCTTACGTTGTAAAACAAAGGGGAAAGAGTATAATATTGAACTCTATTAATTTAAGTCTTACTACCTTTGCATTGTCTACTAAAGATAAGTATTTAATCTCTATGTCCCTCTCTTAAACCACCTTCTAATCCTAACTACATACATATTAACAACTACCTATCACTCTTTAAGACTATCTGCTTTAAATTTTTACCACTTAAAATGAAGATTCTCTGTGGACTTGTCCTCCCCACGCTTGCATATGCAGCTGTTATAAAAACCCAAGACTTAACACCTCGCGCTGAGGATAATTGTCAGTGCCGGTTGTAAGTTGTAAACATACGCCAAGTGCTTAACCTATACTAAACGGATTATCTAGCAACTCTCAACAAAGTCAAATTACTATTGATAATTTTGTGCCAGCTGGCGATGGCTCACTTGAACGGACCTTCACTGGACCCTCGGGTAGCGGGGGAAATATTTCTTGTAGTATCACAGTTGGTCGCGGGACAGGGCAGGATTGTGGGGATTACTTTGTAGTTGCAGGTCCCACCGGGAGCGAAGCCTGTGACGCGGCGAATGGCTTTTTTACTTGCCAGGACTGCGCGCTGATAGGTGGATGTAGTACCTAGGCCACTTGGGAACTTCAAGTGGAGGTGTATTTTATAGATGTTATCGAGTGCAACAGATGCCCAAGGCCAGCGTCATACTTGAATCCAGGAGGATGAGTAATTTCTTTTTTCTTTTTTGCAGATGTCCTGGTGAACTATGTGCCATCCCACAACCACATACACAACGCTTTGTCACCGACTGAATAACATGAATTGGTCCTGGTCCTAAATCTGTTTCTCTGCTTTGCCTTTGGTGTGCCATCAGCATGAACTAGCCGACGTCAGTATAAACACCGGTTGAGTGCCCGGGGTTCGGTTTTTGGTTTCTCTCGAATAACTAACTTACCTTGGGTTTTGTAAGTGCCTCAGCATTTAATGTCTCAGCGATTTAGTCGATACTACATCCTTGAAACAGACGGCTTAGATGTTACATATCTAATTGCCTTACCCGAGACCAAATGTCGCTATTTACAGGAGAACCCTAGCAGAAGTACCACGTGATAGATGTCCTTTTAAAGTGGCGTTACCCAAGTATCTAGGTACCTGGTAAAGTGCCCCAATGCACGTGCTGTTGCCTCGTGTCGTGTCGCGTCGCGTGTTCCCAAAGTATCAAGACGGCATGTTGCGCTCTCACATCCTGGCCATTCCATCATTGACTCTCGCTTCTGGCATACTTAAATCATCTCGGCTGTCTTTGATTCTGCTTCTGATTTTCGACAAATGGACATGCACGCCTGGCAAAGGCCTTGCCTGCAGCAAGCTTGCCTGCACAAATATGTCCGTCGCTTGGCGAGCAGCGAGACTAAACTAGGACATTTCAACTCCAAACATCCTCATGCCATCTGCTAGACTTTTTTCTTTCTTGTCGCCACTGCTCAGCCTCACTCCTTGACCACTGTTGTACTGACATTACTGTCTCTAACAGCACCTCTCTAATCCCTTTAGCCATAGCAGTAGATCCACACACATAAAGCGACGCATTTTCCTCTAATAAGGTCTTTATAACGCTCTGTCGATGTTCAAATAACTTGTCTTGAACATAAGCCTTCTGTTTCTGTGGTTCTGAGTCGGAAGCTACTGGCCGAGAGAAAGCCGTATGAATTCTCAGCTCGAGTTGCGAAGCGTGTCTCGAAGCAAGACTTGAAAACTCATCGAGGAAGAGGCAGTCGGATTGGCTTTGACATCCGAAAAATAGTAGCATTGGGCCGACTTCACGGCCAATTGATGCCAGTCGTGCGCGTTCATGTATGAAGGCCCGGAACGGTGCGATGCCCGTACCAGCAGCAATCATAATAACGGGTATCTGGAGGTTGAAGGGCATCTTGAAAGACGAACGACGTATTTCAGCTTGAATGAAATACCCGTCTGTACAGCTAAGCTGCGCATCTCTCAGGTACGTACTTGTTACCCCATGAATAAGAGTGTCGGGGCATCTGGGGACTGGCTGGGGCTTCACAGAGACAACGAGGCTGACTTGTCTGGGTTCGACGATACTGGACGACGCTATCGAGTATAGTCGTGGCTGTATATGTGGGATGTGGTCGATAATAAATGAAAGAGGCAAAGAGTCCCAAGCCGCGTCGGGATGAAGAGCGAGAGTGTAGTCCATCAGCCTCGATAATGTCAGGTAGTTGCCCTCCAGGAAGGTCGAGTAAGTTTCCTTGCTGTTGCTGATCCGTTGAAGTTCCCTTTTGACTTCAAGATTCGAAGCCATCTCTGCCAGTGCCAGAACAGTCTCCCTTGGAACCTGGGCGCAGAGGTCCAGGTGCTTCGATACTAGTTCGCAGAGAGTTGTACTGGCTGGGACGCTGAGATCCCCCAGCTCATCAATTGACTCGATTCGCAAACAATCATTGCGCTGAGACTTCCTTCCAAGCACGCGCAAGAGGCGGTCCACTTCGTCCTCAGGGTTACAAGGCCAGACAGCGAGGTGATCCCCCGTGCGGTACTTGAGCTGGGGATGGCCAGCCAGATCAAGAGTAACAAAGACGCAAGACCGCGTGGGGTCATCATACCGCGCTATGTGCCGACTCATTGTTATCGGTAGATAAGCAGCGCCTTTTTTGGGCTTGCTCCCGCTTTTATCACGGGCTACCTCGTCAGATGGGCTCTGCAAGGTAATCCGAACCGTCGGCTTGTATCCGGCGTCGTGTTTTGAGAGGTTGCATTGGGAAACCAAGCAGGAGAAGAATGAGTCTTTCCACTCATGGAAGTCTTCGTGGGTTGTTCTGCTCGCTTCATCACCCTCCCCAGTCGGCAAAATTGCCTTTGCTCCGCAGCGCTGCAGTGCTGAGGCCGTGTCGTGAATGGCCTTGTTGTAGCATTGATAGCTGCTATTACCGCAGCCGAATGCAGCAAACTGCAAGTGAGACAGGGTACAGCTGTTTTTAGAGCTGTAAAAAGACACAAAATCCTGCGCGTTGACGCTTGGATCACCCTCTCCATAGGTGGACATGACCAAGACCAGAATGACATGCTCAGGGACGTTCGATAATGTTGACGGGTCGTAATCAGATAGATCGCCGACTACAACCTTGGACTTGAAATGTTGATGAATTTCTCGTCCGAGACGATGGGCAAGATTCTCGGCAGTTCCTGACTGTGAACCCCAAAGGATCACGAAAGAGGCTTCGGATTCCCCAACCCGCTTGCCAATGTCACGTGTAAGCAGCGAGGGTCGGGCCGTCACGTATTGCTTCTGAGGCTTCTCAAAAAGGAGGTGCTTGTTGGTATTTGCCGCTGGAAACAGGTTTCCTTTGTTGTAGACGAAAGTGGTGCCAAGAGCTATGGCTAGTAGCAGGCCATAATCTGTGTAGGTAGTGTGTTCCAATAAAGTCGTCATTTTGGGATGACCTGCGTGAGCCGGGGCTGCTATGGTTGAAGCAATGAAGAACACAGTTGCAAGCAATAGAAATGTATTTAAGCCTCAAAAAGAAACAAAAATTGAAAAACAAATGCAGCTTCTGTTGAAATAACCTTCCAAGTTCTTTGATACATATCGATCACATGAAGCTTCGGTCTTTCAGGATCTACCCTGCACCGCGCCAAGATAAACCCCGCCCGCGCAAAGCAGATTTCCAGAATCCCGAGGGTTATTCTACCCTTTTGAGTTAGAATCAAACGTCAAGTAACCGCTCCCCCTCCCCATGTGGAGCAGGGTTCTCAACATGGCAAAGTATTCCGATTAAGATCGGCGCTAGGAGTTCCGCAATCGCCTGATAAAGTAATCCCCATACTGTCAAGGAATCACACATTGAGATATTTAAGAAGACAAAGCCAAGGTGTCGAGTTCAGCATTTAAGCTCCTTGGGAAGCATTGAAAACTGAAGCCGATATCGCTTGTCTAAACGCATAATAAACTTCGGTAAACACAACATCACTATTTCCGTTTTCTGGCTGTTTACCAGCTCATAGCATATTCGATTTCCAAAAGTTTTCCATATTCACCATCATGCCATTGTTGCCACTGATTGCACTGGCTGCGGTTTTATCAATTACCCTCACACGCCTATTTGTTTTCCCATTTGTGTACTACTTCTTGGACAGAAAGAGTCTCCGACGATATCCAAATTATTCTTGGACATCCCCTCTGACTGACTTGCGACACTGCTATTTAAGTTCGCAAGGTCGTCGGTCAAGGGACCTCACAAAAGAGCATCTTCGACAAGGCGCCAAAATCTTGCGAATCGGCCCCAACGCTTTGTCGTTCAATCACCCAGAGGCCATCAAGGACATATATGGCCATAGGACGAAATGTGTGAAAGACGAGAAGGAAAGCATTTTAGCCGGCACTCATCGCCAACTGTTCGACGTCGTAGACAAGGCGGAACATGCGAGAAAGAGGAAGCTCCTCTCTGCTGCGTTTGCCACCAAGAACCTCGAGAACTGGGAATATAAGGTCAACTACACTGCGCAACGACTGATAAAAGCCTTTGACGAGCGATGCATCGAGCAGCCTCTGGAGAGGAAAAGCTTCGCTTATGCTGAGAATGCCTCCGTCGACTTCAACCACTGGATTAATCTGTGGACGATCGAGGCAATCAACCTCATTGCCCTGTCTTCAAAGATGGACCTGCTCGATACCGGCACCGACATGGTGACAGCTGAGAAATTAGACGGCACCCTTTATCCTGCCAGGTATCGCTTTTCCCAAAATCACAACGCGATTGTTAAATCAGTCTTCTGCTGGGATTATGATCTATGGCCATGGCTTGCCTGGCTAACCAAGATCGTGCCTAGCAAGTGGAAGCAATGCTGGAAGAACAGCTCCGCCTGGGGCGATATCACATATCACCAGGCAAGCGAGAGACTGAGGCGATACAAGGCAGGGGAGGACTTGGACGATTTCTTCACATGCCTCATGAATGACAAGTCAGGCGCGCCAAATTATCTCGATTGGGGAGAGATTGTTGCCGAGGTGTCCGCCATTATCGATGCGGGGGCTGAGACCACAGCAATTGCCTTGACGAATATCATGGAGCTTCTGATCAAACACCCGGACAAACTTGCAACACTGAGACAGGAGCTGAGCAACGTACTCCACGAGGATGATTTCATCGCGCCTTTCGACAGTGTCAAGGATTTACCATACCTCAAGGCCTGTCTCGATGAAGGTCTACGTCTCAGTCCACCAACATCATCTGGACTGCCACGTCGGACTCCTCCAGAAGGTGCATGTATTATGGGCGAGTGGATTGCAGGCGAAACCAGTGTGTCGATGACAATCTATGGAGCTCATCATGATGCGACCATTTATCCTGATCCGGATGTCTTCAGACCTGAGCGCTGGATGGATCCCGCGGAACGCAAAAGAATGGAACCATATTTTATTCCTTTCTCAGCTGGGGCTAGAGGATGTATTGGGCGCAACATCTCGTATCTAGAGCAGATGGTCATCACTGCCACGATTGTCCATAGGTATGACTTTGCCCTTCTCACGCCGGACTTCGAAAGTGAGAGGTTCGAGGCGTTCAACATGATTTGCGGGCCTCTGCCTATTTTCATCTGGCGGCGGGGTACGGCGGATAAAGAGAAAGAGGCAACATGATGATAAGACTAGCCTTAGAAACAATACCAACAGAAACTTTGTTTTGCGATGAGATGTCTAAGGGGTGAACATGTTTGCCAGTCATGACTTGATAATGTGTTTATTTTCCTTACTCCTCCTCGATTTCATATCCATCCAACTCAGCCCATTGACGAGTTAGGACATCGATCAGTGGTGCAGTCTTCCATTGTATCTGTTGTTTCACCGTCTCCAGATATTCGATAGTGCGTGACCTTTCTATATGATTCCGAAGGACGTAGCCGCCTTAAAAAGTTAGAGCCTCGCGTTAAGAGTGATACGAATGGTTGCTAAAGATTCTTACAGAGTTGTAGCATGTGGCAAGGCAGGTACCACGCATTCAAGGCTTGTTCGTTTGATAATGCAAGACCCATCAATACGCACAAGGAGGATGCGATGAATTTCTGCGAGCGGTTCAGACGAAGCATATTTTTCGGTAAATGACCTGGGGAGGGCGACTAACCTCTTTAGTTCTCATAGCCTTAGTGGCTTCAAACCCGGTGCCAAGGGGATTGTTATATTGATAGAGATTTATGATGATCCGACCAGAGTAATAGTGCTGAAATGCTACCGCTGCAAAGTTCAGAAAAAGTCAGCGCATCACACAGAGGTAGATGAGTCTGAGTTGTCTTACTTGCCACAGTTGACGCCATCCACATGCGCGGGAACGGTTCACCACCGTTAGCATCGGGCGGTTCATAGTAGATTGGGTTGAAAGAGACAGGTTTGAACTTGAACCACAGGTCGAGTTGCTCCTGTAGAGCCTGCCAGTTATCTTCAGTCTGAGGTGAGGCCACGTTAATGGGACACTCGGGGAAATATTGTAACACAATCCGGGCGAGAAGATACACTGCTCTATTCCCATAAGAGGTATCGCCGGCCTTGCGAAATGCGGTAAGATTCTCATACACGCGAAGAGGGATGTCCAGATGCCGCCGGTGAACAATGGAGATATATATAGCCTGGCGCAGGTGAACCCAGCAGGCAGCTTCTGCGAGGCCGCCCTTGGTAGCTAGGCGGGTGATAACTTCGTGGCCTAACAGAGTACTTGTGCCGGCGAGATGATAAGTGAGCGAGTCTGTCTCTGTGTCGTTTTCCTCGTAAAGTCTCGAGAGGACAACGGCAGCTACAAGCGTGGCATCATATGTCTCAGCCGGCTTGTTCAAGAGCTCAATCAACAGCTCCATGCACCGGCCATGATAAAAGGCACTCTCTATGTCAGAACTATTGCCACTGGGACCATTGGCGAGTCTGTCAAATCGGCTTGCTAATCCAAGGATACCGTTTAGCAACACATCTTGCTCGAGAGCCAACCGGGAGACTGTGACAGCGAAATGCCTTTCGTCGTCGAGCGCATCCGACTGCCAGAGGTTCGTCAGTGTGTCTCGTCCACGCTCATTCCTGACACAAACATACAATTAAGGCAATTTTCTGCACCCACAATCGGTAAAGGAATGCCTCGCGCTGCGTCAGCTTACCGGACTTATGTATACTTGCCGGCGGCCATGAAGCGATACTGTCTCTGAGCTCGACTGCTGCAGCTGTCAACCGGACAGATTCCTGCTCAGAGGTAGAGGAGGTCTGACTCGGCATCGCAGGATCAGGGCCAGGGTCTCGGCCAGGACCAGCGTCGCGTTCTTGGGAACTTGTCCCACCCCATTCGACATGAGTGATATTGGAGAACCTGGAGGGCCGAAACTGAAAGTTCGGACTAAGTGTGCATTCCTTGTCCATCTCGTCGCAGCCATTACATCTAATTGCGTCTGGCCGTATGATGCACTTTCGATGGCGCTGTCGGCAGGATTCACAGCTTCTCTTGGGTTTCATCGCATTCCGAGGCTTTGGGCAAGAGAAAAGGTTCAGTTGTCAATTATCCCGCGGGTTGCGGTCTCAATACGGGGGAAGACTTGACCTGATGTGCCTCTTGTGGGGATCTGAGTGCGGGGAACCGTTTTTACGAGTGGATTCTGCCGACGATGGTCTGTCATCCTGACATTTAAGTCCGATCTGTATGGCCAATAGCAGCCTTGTTACGGAAGTCAATCATCCAGAAGCTTCAACGGATAGGGATGACACTCGTTACCCCTGTTTCACACTGATCACAAGGACTCCAACGACGGGGTAGACCGCCTTCTCCGCATTACCCCAGGATTTCCCCAGAAATCACGACGATCCCGCGGGTTATGTTGCCCAATCCAGTAATCAACGTCGAAGCGTAGCGAGTGGGGGTAAGTTCGCCAGGATTGCGAACCGACTTGGTGCGTGCGCCAGCATGGACATAAGAACCTGACGATACCCTCATTCGTCATCGAAATAATGCAGGCATTCATGCGCTTCTCTGCTTTTGTTCATAATGCATGACCTCCACAAGAAATCTTCCGACTACAATGGCCATGCTGTCGCTGAGACCATCGAGTCTGCCAATAGCCCTCGGGTTGGCCTGGTGTTGCCTTCCAACCTTACCTGCATCTCGTATGGTCCAACTGGCCTCAGGGGCATTCTGCATTCCCCTTACGTTTTCTCTGCCGCCCTGATCGCATCTATGGGGGGCTTTTCTTTTGGATACGACCAAGGCGTAATCTCTATCATCAATGTCATGCCCCAGTTCCATCGCGTCTTCCCTGAGGCCAAGAGCGGCTTTGGCAAAGGCTTCATGACAGGTATGCTCGAGCTCGGTGCTTTTATCGGGTGCGTCTTCATGCCTTGGCTTGCCGATACGATTTCAAGGAAGCGCGCACTTTCTGCGGTGGTCATAGTCTTCAACATTGGCGCTATTCTCCAGACGGCTGCTGTGAATTACGAGATGCTCGTGCTGGGTCGTACCATTGGAGGCATTGGCGTTGGCGCATTAGCCATGGTAAGCTCCAAGTCTTTTTCACTTGCAGTGGCTGTATTCCTAACGTCTGCAGGGAGCTCCGCTGTACATCTCTGAAATATCGCCCCCGAATCTCCGTGGGACCTTGCTGGTACTCGAATCTGTCTCTATCGTCTTAGGCGTCGTGGTGTCATTCTGGATTACTTACGGCGCACGGGGTCTCTCCGGCGAGGTCGCTTTCCGTCTACCTTTTGGTTTACAAATGGTCTCGGCGACATTGGTCGGCATTGGGATCAACTTGTTCCCCTACTCGCCGCGATGGCTTGCCATGATGGACCGAAAGGACGAAGCACTGGCAAGCCTCGCCAAGCTCAGGCGTCTCCCAGCCAACGACGAGAGAGTTCAGCAGGAGTTTGAAGGCATTGTTGCCGAAATCCGGTACCAGCAGACCGTTCTCAAACGCCGCCATCCCAATGCCCAGGGTTTCACACTCGAGGTGAAGACATGGCTCGATCTGTTCAGCCTCAAGTTGTGGCGCCGTGTCATTGTTGGATGCGGTGTCATGGCCTTCCAACAATTTTCCGGCATCAATGCTTTCATCTATTACGCACCGACCCTATTCCAGACTCTTGGCCAAGACTACGAGATGTCGCTCATCATGTCCGGTGTTTTCAACATGCTGCAGTTAGCGGCCGTCTCCGTGTGCTTCCTGATCATCGACAAAGTCGGGCGACGTCCACTGGCTATTTTTGGGGGTGCCGGAGGATGTATTTCCTGGGTGATTATGGCTGCGCTAGTTGGTGTCTATTCCAAGGTCTGGCAATCGCACACAGATGCGGGTTGGGCTGCGGTAGCCATGGCGTTTCTGTTCATCCTGATATATGGCTGCACGTATGCTCCACTAGGCTGGGCTGTGCCGTCAGAGGTATTCCCAAGTGCTTTGAGGTCCAAAGGTGTTGCTTTGTCAACGTCAACTAATTGGATCTGCAATTTTATTGTCGGTGTTGTTACACCACCCATGCTTGACTCATGGGGTTTTGGTACATACATCTTCTACGGTGGCTGGTGCGGATTGTCTGTCATCTGGGCTTGGTTCTTCCTGGTCGAGACTAAAGGCAAAACGCTCGAGCAAATGGACGAGGTCTTTGGGGATAATATTGCTAAGGAGGAGCGGGACCAGGTCGCATTCGAGACATCAGAGAGGGTTCTGAGTGGCAAGTTGTAAATGAAGAATCCACAGCGGAGTTCCTCTGTTCACTAGTCACCTGACCAGGCACGTGACTAGAGACCCCTGTCTTCTATTCCCCTCTACGGACCTACTGTAGCCACAGTGTCCTCACAGCCACCACGAGCCGCAATACCAGCCTCGTGGCCCACCAGGCCGTGACACATCCAACCGATGGAACATAGATGAGACTGACATTATGAAGGGCAAAGGAGTCAATGGGCTGACGCTGGGTTATGCGGCATCACGATAAATCCAGAAAAAGCAGCCTGGATCCAGGGCATAGATCTCGCTGATTAGATCTGCTTCTGCGTCTTCTCTGCCTCCCTTAGAGCCTGATCGGCAACTCCGATAACTCTTGTAACTACAGATAAGGGCCGATATCACAGACTAAGCACTAGCCATAAGTACTATTTAAATTGAAATTATGTCACACTAGGCCTCAAACAGGAGGATGCATCATGATTACAGTTCTATATTACAGAACTCTAAAGTTATCAGACTTAGCTATATACCTTACCTAAAAGTGGCCTCTTTTTACCTAAATTCTGCTAGATTTCTTACTTTCTTCTATAAATTACTAACCTATCTCCTGACTTAGGTTAAACTTTAAATAAGGACTAACAACTAACTTTTTTACCCTGTCTACTGTTACCTACTGTTACCTACTGTTGCCAGCGCCCGCCTACCTACTGTTCTAGCAATAGTAGGTAATAGTAGGCAGGCGCTGGTAACAGTAGGTAACAGTAGGTAACAGTAGGTAACAGCTGGCGGCAGTAGGCAGCTGCCGCTGCAGGGGTTCTAACAGTACATCTATTAAATTAAACTTTAACGCTGCAGCAAACTCTCGTTAACCCTAACCCTATGTACTTTCTTATCGGAGTACGGCTGTTATCGGCCTGTTATCTGAGTTGCCGATCAGGCTCTTAGTTATATACAGGGTGGCAGGGGTAAGTTTTTTCCCCCTATGATGTTATCCCCCATAGCTGACATCATGACAGAGGGGGAATATTCACCAAAAGTGAAGTTCTGTAGTAGGGGGGTGAGCATTAGTTACCTAACAGGGGGGAAAAACTTCGGCCGGATACCATAGTATAAGGGCAAGTCAGTCCAAGCCCAATTGTTCCCATGGCATATATCTAGATATAATGTTTCACACTTTACATCACCAGAGAATGGATGTACTACTGACTAGACTGCCCTTGAGTGGCTAAAGAAGGTCTTCATCCCAGGTACTATGCCCAGCCAGCCAGATGAGGCCAGACTGCTGATTCTAGATGCCCATCACAGCCATAGAACAGCAGAGTTTAAGTGGCAATACTGGCAGCATCGTATCTATCTGTTATTTCTACCGCCGCCCTCCTCTGTTGTCTTCCAGCCTCTAGATTTGGCTGTCTTCGGCCTATTGAAGCGACCCTATCGCCAGGAGGTTAGATGTCTAGATGACTGGGTAACAAATTTAACTATTGCTGGCAAAGGGGGATTATGACCAGCATCTGTAAGGTGCCATTTATCTAACTCCTTAGTATCCAGGGCATCATTCAGCCAGCAGTCTGTCAAGGCCAGACAAGCCAACCAGCAGCCCAGCAGCCAGCAGTCAGCAATAGGATGAATTAGCATCCATCGTCCCTTAGTTAAGTCCTCATCGGTCTGCTGATCCACGGCATCAGTTACACTAGTTAATATAGCTGGGCAAGAATGGGCTGGATACCCATACAATCTGTTACCTAATTAGTACAAAATAGATATAACGAGCAAACATTTAGACAGGCACTTCTAGAAAGGCAAGCCGGCGCATTGCAGGCCCTGTTAGAGGACCATCGCCAGCGCAAGAGAAAGAAGGTCAGTTCGGATGTAGGATTATGATAACTAAAGGAGAGCCCTGTACCAGTCTTTCTAAGGTCATACTGGAGACGTTTGATGTCTTCAATTGGTGGAAGATAGCACAGAAGCCTGTAACAAACTTAATATATCTTTGCGATAAGGTTACTTGGTAAACTCTTAAAACTTTTTTGGAGTGATCAAACAGGCGTCTGACACAGTCAAAAACATTCCAGGAAGTTAATTCGAGACCTAATCTAGTAAAATAAACTGATTTCTAAAAAGCTTACATGGCTAGGTATAAAACATGGCAAACCACAACCAGATTCACCGACGCTTAGATATCCCAGCACGGCCAGGGTGACACTTGCCGCTTAGATCTGTGCCATTAGAAGCAGGTCGTGATTTGCGATGTTATTAGGAAAGTAGTTTCCCTATTAATTAAGCCTACTTTAAGTCTGAGTAGATGCACTAGGGATATACAGTGCTATGCAGAAAGTCTGGGTCCACCCTACAATGTGTCACTTTAAACCTACTAAACTTACTGTTATTTAATCTAAGTATCTTACTAGCTTATATATATAAGCATAGTTTTCTTTATATTATAAGGTATATAAATTATTATATTTGGTTTCTAAGACTAAATACACTTCTAGGTAGACTTAGACTTTCCGTATGGCATTATACTAAATTATGTGCCTATAGCCTCCTCCTCTTCACTAGCAGCAGGCTTTACCTACACTTAATAGCTAGTGTGGTAGATTTATATAGTTTAGTTAGTAGCGCCCCAGCACCTATTACTAATACAGTAAATTATATGCTATTATGAAGTAGAACGCCTGTATTGGTTTGCTGAGCTTTAGTCATCTTGTATTGTTACAGCCTGGTATACCATCAGGCTGGTGGCAAGGCTGGTAGTGGCTGGAACGGCACGGTGACTACGGTAGGTCTATGGAAAGGTGTGGAAGGTGGAACCTATAGTCACGTGGCCAGTCCCATGTGGAGGAACGGGGCCACAAAGGCTTAGCCGGCCCGGCCAGCTCCGCTACAGATTTTTTCTCGTCTTCACCTTTGAATTCTCGCGAAAGGCGATACTGTTGCAAGGATAGCCAACCCATTATTGCCGCCGTGACAATATGCGCCATCTTGCTGAATCCTGCTGATTGTCAGGATTTGGCAAAGGTCCATTATCAAGATGCAGGGGTTAATAATGGCATGGGTCCGGAGTAATGTATGTGTCCCACTAATGCCTAAAGTGTTTAGGCATACGGTTAAACCGAGGCTGCCCCGCTTCCGGCTCTGCAATGCGCTTTATGCGTACTCCATATACGTACATAGTAATTACGGTCGTGCCGTTGTTTTAATAGAACTAATTTCTCCCCC
Source organism: Colletotrichum somersetense (assembly GCA_030867255.1). Classification (NCBI taxonomy): domain Eukaryota; kingdom Fungi; phylum Ascomycota; class Sordariomycetes; order Glomerellales; family Glomerellaceae; genus Colletotrichum; species Colletotrichum somersetense. The sequence continues at coordinate 17,702 of MU843766.1, read as the reverse complement.
CCTGGTTCTCCTGCAATTAGGTGCCGGCGAAGCCCAATCAGGCGTAACACTGCCACGCTTGACAACTTGTCTAGATTTAAATATCTAGATCTATATAAAGTGATCCTACAGCTAGGTAAGGACTTGTATATTTTTTTGACTATAACAGCTACACTTACAATTTCCTAAAGATAACTTACTTACTCTTCCTTAACATAATGAAGCTCTTCTCCCTTCTCACACTTCTCTGTGCCACTAGTGTCAGGGCTGGTTGGTATCAATGCCAGTATGTAACCTCTGTTTTATATTTTTATTTTAACTAACATTTGTCTAGCTGCGCTGGGATGTCCCTCGCACAGGAAGCTACAGAGAAAGCTTGTAAGGCACTGCCGAATGCCGAATTGATTCCAGCTCCTACTGGCGGGCAGGACTGCAGACTTTCAAACCAGCGCCCTTACTCAAAAGCCTTTGAAAGAGTAAGTAATAACACGTATCTGTTATGATTTTTACTAACTAAGTCTTTAAAAGTACTGTTCTCAGCAGAATAAGCAACTTAAGGGATACTGTCACTGGGTGATAGGGTAGAAGTAGCATCATTGTTTTTATTAGCATAATTCGATTCTGGCTTATTGCAATGATGATACTGTTTGTCTCAAGCTAGTGAGTGTTTGCTGAAGAAGTCCATGATATATGACGACGCGTTGTAGGATGCAGGGCCATCCCCGTGCTCCTTATTGTCTGCATTCTCCCCGGTGTACGGCCAACTGTGATTGACATCATGCTCATAGACGTGGGTAATGAGACCCTTATTATCATCTGAACCCCAGCGATACATCTGTGCGCGAGATGTGATATTGTCCTTGCATGCCTTCTCGTCGAGACCATCACGAAGAGCCCATTCGGTCGCCCAGTGGAAGACGTCAGGCAAGCAGGTGCCACGGCGGCTAGGACTACCCTCGTAAGGAATGATTCTGTCAATCCCGCCATGAAACTCAATGAGAGGTATGTTGGACCGTCCTGGGTTGCACGGGATATTTACAATCTTAGGATTACAATCCTCTGCACCCTCAATGTAATACGAGCCAGAGACGGGTGCGAAGGCTGCGAAACGCGTCGAGAGCTCGTTGTGGCAGGCAGCATAATTGACAAAGCCACCGCCGTTGGATTTCCCAGTCATGAAAACGCGATTTGCGTCGATGCAATACGTCTTCTCGAGGTCATCCAAGACATTACTGGTGTACTCGATGTCATTTCTCTTGGTAATATTTGGGGTACCCTCCCACCGTTCCTGATATGCCATGTTAGCATGGCTTGTATCATTTCTTGACTCATGCCATTCAATCGTACCTCTAATCCACGAAGATAAACCACAATATGGTCGGTATTGAAGTACGGCGTTTCCAAGCGGTCAAGATCTCGCTGCGACTCTGGTGTTCTAGTCCCACCATGGTAGGAGAAAATGATTGGGTTGTTGGACTTTGTGGAGTATTTCGGTGGTAGGAACAAGAGATAGTCTCGAGATCGTCCTTGTCTGTCAGTGTAAGGAATGGTGTACTCGCTGCCAGGTGCGCGCCCCTTAGGAAGAGCCTTAGTGCATTGAGTAGATGCTGTCTTGGTCCTCAGTGGAGTCGTCAAAGCTGCCACGATCGACGCCGACGCGCTAAGAGCCAGCATCAAAGAGCGGTTAGAAACCATAATAAAGTATCTTCTCAGAGGTGCAGCGATGTCAAACAACAAGGAAACCTTCAGGTTGTATTTCAAAGAGGTCGTTTGTTATATCTATCTGCGGCATTTCGTAAGGACCTCTGTGATTTAATACATACGTAATCGCGGATTACAACACCCGGACTGGGATCAGCGCTACCTGGGACTATTTCTTACTAAGGCATCCTAGTTCTCACTGTGTGCTGACAGAAATCACAAGAACACGGGGTGATCGGCGTCAGGCGTAAGCACGTTTCCCTAAGGGTCACCAGGCGCCGATTTAAGTCCACTCAAGGATCCGAGGGATTGTCTAAAATTAGAGAATGATTCCTTTTCAAGACACCTTGGCGCGTATGTGTTGGGCTTACTGACCGGAGAAGACCTTAGATCCCCGAGATTAGACCGCGAAAGATGGAGAAGAAAGCTGATTCCCCGCCTGCCTGCGCTTCATATCTTTAAATGAAGGCACGAACTCGGGAATACGGCATGCTTTCTAGGAACCTGCAACTATCCCTTTAATCGCATGTAGACAACCCCGAAATAAGGGGTGGGGCCAATCTGAGGCTACTTGCTCACCTTACCTACTAATAGTTAGTATTTATATACATCTGCTCTTAATATATTTCCACTATTTCATTGGCGCTAGCATACACTGCAGTATAAAATTCGCTAAGCAGCCTTACTAGGAAAAATATATTCTCTTATATACCTCATAAAATAATGAGAAATAGTAGGTATGACTGGGTCTTAAGGTTACAAATCGAGTTTTTATATCGCGTTGCTAACCAGCTAAGCAGTCCGGACGGTAACAAAACGTTTATTTTCAGTATGTTTCAGCACGGCATCCTGAAAGCGACCTAACTAACTATCTTAAGGGAAGCCTTTTCTTTGCTGCCTCTAGTATACTGTTACAAAAGGCGTTAAGAAATAGGTATTCTTGTAAGTATGTAGGATAGGAGTATTATTATGTTACGAGCGGGTTAGAGTAACTAACTGAGGCATAAAGTAAAAGCTCTGGTAATGACACTCCTGTATTATTATCTCCTGTTCTGCATGGAAATGCTGTCGGGATGCGTGCCGATACAAGCCTTAAAGACTTTGTGAATACATAACTGACGTGTTTGATGGCTGTGTTAGTTCTACATTTTAATCTTATCTTGGTGGGGTTATGGGATGATGTCCAGACGAGCGAGTGGCTTTGCAGAGGATAGAGTTATAAGAGAGACCATGTGATCAAATGCCATAGCAATATGCTTACCCTGTCCTTTGAATAGAACAGACATAGGGTATTCTATATACGTAAAACTGATTCCTCAGTTCCACGTGAACCGTGCAAGAAATCTACTATTCTGTTAGTGGTTATTATTCTTATATAGTTTCCTAGTACAGATTTGCTCCCGATCTCTTGTCTTGGGATCAATAGGAGGAGAAGACCAAGGCGTCAACATACCTAGCTCTCAGTGGTATCCGGAAATCCAATGGTGCCAGTAGACAAGTCGATGTCATCAGCGTTCCACACAGCAAGTCTGGTATTGTATAACGACTAGTTGCTGTCAGACTTGGCTCTTGGGGCAGAACATAGGCCAAGAGCTCTAAAAGAAGAGGTTCTTGACTGTTACTTGCCCATGTAGCTGACAATGTCGCCACATTTCAAGTCGTTTCCGAACTGGAACCTGACAAACAAACTTCGAGAAGTGGGATAAGCCCTTGCGCTCCTGGTTCCTTGCTTGGCGACGAGGGAGCCTTTTACAAATTCAAAGATTCTAATCTCTGTTGTGGCGTAGACACGAAGGACCGTAGCTAATGCGGCTTTCAAAACGTTGCTGGAGACTTTCCCGTGGTATTACAGAACGCTCGGACCTTGCCCAAGCAACCACTACAGTGTATCTTAGTCAAATGACGGTTCTCTCCCAAGGAATGGTCACCGCAAGGAAGGTAGATGATGCAAGGCTCGCATTCGCTGACTCTGGCCTGCCAGAAATTGTCGGTCTGGGTCTCGTAGGAGGTCATTCTAGCGATGCATAGACGATGGAGGTTCTGAGAATTAATATCGACAGTGAGACTGATAAAGTGGTGATGGTGACGACTGAATAACTTACTTGGCGGTTGACGTAGAAACAGCGTAAGAGAAGCTGTACAAGAGGAGTGCTCAGAGACAGTCTCTAGGAGAGCACAAGGACACATGATATGATACAGGATTGTTTGAAAGGTTTGGATCCGTAAATGGTAGCTGGACGAGACGAGGGTCGACAATGAGATCCTCTACGCCGTTCAGAGACAGAGGCATTACAGGTTAGACGGCATCTTCGGTGTTCAGTATTGCGGCACGGCAAGCGGTCGCAATCCTATGCCCACTCTGTCGGACGGAGTACTTTCGGTAGAAAGGGAGGAGTAAATGCCATACGATTGATTTTTTAACTTAGGTCTATTCACGGTGAGGTATCTGATCATGGGACGGGCAATATCCCGGGTGATCCCATGACTTTTTGACAATGCACCCATGAATGAGGGGATATCAAAGAATGAACTGCTTGAATTGCGGGAAAGGATCGGAGCCGCATATACCGGATCCTATATCACCGCCGAAGCAAGCACAGCTCATGGGGTCCTCTATGCCGGCGGCAGCATGCAATAAAACTACCAAAGGTAAAGCAGAACCTAAATGGCACGTTGTGTTTGATTTCGGCGATCCGACACAGCGGTTTGCAACCAGCGGTTTCTTACCGTTGAAGAGAAGCCGGAATTGGATGAGGGCGAGGTTGTAGAAATCTGTACCCATTGACTTCTTCAGGGTCACTCGATAGAGTTGCCGTAATATCAAATCGTCTAAGACTTTGCTAGCGGCCTATGCAAGTCAACTCTTTGATACAACTGAGCACATGATATACAACGGAAGGCAGGGTTTATATAACGGAAGAAACTGGTGCTATAACTGACGAAAAGGGCTCCAGCGGATGACTGTTTTTATAGTGGACGGCAAGACTGCGCATGCAGGAAAAGAAACATTAGGTGGTCTCTTGTAGCGGCATGCATGCATTCTGCAGTCCAACCCATGGCAATCATGCAACGGCAGGACAAGATGAGTACATGGAGAAGCGGCTAGGTCTCATTTCGCATCTCCATGGCTGATGCAGGATGAAATACCTTGAGAGGGCGTGGGCCTGAGAAGCAAGGAGCTACGTGTCGGTACATGGAAAACGGTTTGATTCAAATTTGACCTGGATGGTTACAGTGGTATTGGGCCACCACAAGAACGTTTGGCGCGAACAGGAACACCAGTTCTATGGGGAAACAAAGGCATGATTCTGACGAGTGCCGATGTGCTTTCAACGTAACCTTTCTATAAATTCATACTGGCTACCGCGTTGTCCGTGACGAGCCAGATAACTCATCCGGCTATTTTGACTTCTTTTGCTCAGGCGTTTTGGAAGAAAGATCCACGCCGAAAATTCCCCTCCCGATCTTAACCCCGAACTTGTCGGGGCCGAAACTAAACCTCGAGGTCCCGTGGGCGGACGAGCCAGCGCCCGTTCTCGTGCCGTTCAAACGACCGTGAGGCCGCGCCGCTCAAAAAAAACGAGAATTTCACGTCGACAGGATTTCGTTTACGCGTCTTCTGTGGTAGACCACCTTGTCGACCTGCTTCTGGTAGTCCAAAGCCTTGTCATCGCCGGTCAGCGCGGCCGTGATGTCGGAGGCGAAAGTGGCCCAGTCCTGGCTGGTGATGTCCCGGCCGTGCCAGAAGTCGGCGGTGTCGGGAAAAGGGAGTGACATGGACGCCGCCTCAGAACCGACGGTGATGTGGTGGGTCTGTAAGGATTCTGGGCGAGGAAACGGTGGCTGACGAGAGGCCGAGACGGTCTCGTCGTAGGAGGGGGGCAGTGGGTAGTCCTGGGGATTATCGGCATTCATTTTCGACTACTATTTTACGCTTATTAAGAGGTTCTATGACTTCAAATATTAGGCAAGCAACGCCGGTAAGAATGTGTAGAAATTGAATTCGAGGACGATTTCCCGCTTTATAAAGTAAGCAGACAATAGGGGGACACTAATTACTTACATACTAGGTTATAATATCTATAATTTTAATAAGATTAGCTTCTTAATAAGAATACTATAATATTACGGTTAGTAATCTAACAGTAGGGTTTCTACTAATAGTATAGCTAAGGTTAATACTTAGTGAAAGTAATATTAGCTTACTAGTCTATTAATAACTTAGTAATTAGTTAGGCAGTTAATAGGCGTAAGAAGAGCTTATATAGCCTCTTATTAATAAATTATTAAGTAAGATACTAAAAGGTATTTAAAGAATATATTATAAGTTATATTACGACCTAATAAGTTACAGGCGATGGTTGCCCTACCTAGTAAAATAAACCAGCAGGCACTATAACCTTTATATAAATAACAGAAGGATAACTCTAGAATAAAAAAACTATAGATAAGTTATATAGCACTAAGATAAAGTAATTACTTTATAGGACCTACTAAGTAATTACCTAGACCTACTAAGTAATTATATAAAAGGGTTGTGGCTATAGGCCTTGACCGGAGTGAAAGATAGGTTAGAATAGGTTATTAGAATTTAACTTAGCCTTCTAGTTACGTTATTCTAGCTGGGCTGGTTTTATGTATATGTGTAATGCCTGAGGTGTTGCCGAAGGCTTGCTGACTAATCGCTAGAATCTATCTCTGGCATCCTGCCTTTAACCTAGGGGACTAATATTATTATAATTGCCCCCTTCCTCTATGGCCTTAGTCCCTAAGGCCGTTACCTAGGTTATATTATTGTTAATTAATTAAGGTGTTATTAACCCTCTTTTTACTATATGGTTAGTAAGTTATTAGCAGTTAGTTAGGTGTTATTAACCCTTATCTACACTTTTAGCAGGCTATTATCTACTTATTAGTAGGATTTAGGTGTTTTAAACCCTTTTGCTTTTAGAGCGGCTTTGCCAGATCGGCAGCTTCCCTAGTTAATCAGAGGCTTTACTGTTATAGTGGCATTACTAGCGTCGTGCGGCAGTGGCTTCCCCGGTTTAATTAGAGGCTTTACTGTTATATAGCGGTATCGCTGGTCACTCGGCAGACTATCGCTAAGCTTCCGGCGGCTAGAACTCATAGTTAAGTTTATATATATGTAAATATCTATTTATATAGCCGTAACTGGCCTCTTACTGCCTTATACAGCAGATAGATTTAGTATACCCTTTCTTATAGTAGTGACTATATATAGCTTTACTATAGTAAGCGTTACAGCTGTAGCCAGATTTACCACACTTCTTACATAAAGTCTCTAACCAGGGCCTCTTGCCTGCCGGCTCTTTAGCGACTGATTGCCGATCAGATATAGAGGTATTCCGGTCTATCTGGTCCCGGTCTATCCGGTCTGCCTAGAGCTCCTATAGGTACTTAGCCGCTAGGGCTATATCTTTTAGACGCTATATACTGTGCTTCTATTACACTAAAGCTCTCTATAGCTACAGCTAGAGGCAGTAAAAAAAGGTAAAGGCTAGCGTGTAGCTATCTTTATAGTTAGTACTAAGTGCTTAGTGTATTACTAACTATTTAGTAAAGAATTATAAAGGGCTTTACTCTGCCTTTTAGTAGGTATTATAAAGTTAGCTATATAGGTATTACTTCTAGAGTTTTAAATTAATATATAACTAGTAAATAAACACTTTAAATAATACCTATAGATTTATCTTACTTATTATATTAAGTATAAAGTAGTGGTTTTACTACTATATCTAAAGTAATAAGGTTACTTTTATAAAGGCCTATTTAATATAGTGCTAATTAGTAGCTATATAAAGTTAGTTACTAGCTTTAATAGCTACTAGCTAATCGGCCACTTACTTTAAAGTGTTATCTTTATAAAGAGTATTATATATATATACTAAAAGGTGCTTATATTAATAGGTAGTTACTAGGCGCTTAGTAAAAAGCTAAAGAATTATTATATTCTAACTTTAAATTATTTATATTAGCTTTTCTATTAACAGATTAGATAGGGTAGGCTGGCTAGGTTTTAATCTGCTATTAGCAATTAGTCGGCAAGACGTTACTAATAAGCGCGTCGGTCAGGTTAGCAGCATCTCTATATTATTTATCTTTTAGTCTAGTCTCCTCTAGGAGGTTAAAGCTAAATAATTATAAAAAGGTTATAGCTATAGGCCTTAACTAGAGTAAAAGATAGGTTAGAATAGGTTATTAGAATTTAATATTACGGCTAGATATCTAACAGTAGGGTTTCTACTAGTAGTATAGCTAAGGTTAATACTTAGTAATAGTAATATTAGTTTATTAGTCTGTTAATTACTTAGTAATCAGTTAGGTAGTTAATAGTTATAAAAGTAGCTTATATAGCTTTTTATTAATAAATTACTAAGTTAGATATTAAAAGGTATTTTAAAAATATATTATAAGTTAATTACTAAAGAGCTATAGAAGTCTGTCTTTAAGTGCGTCTAAGTCTATCCTATATATAAGTCCTAATCCTATCGGTATAGTTAAGACTAATATCTAAATATTAGTCTTTTATTATAGACTGCCTTTAGTATTATTAGTCTTTTACTTAAGACTACTTATTACTTATTAGTCTTTTTTATTATTATATAACTTATACTATAGTTTTTTTTAACTTAAAAAGTTATTTTATCTTAACTTATTATTAGTCTTATATAAATACTATACTGCCTGCTAGTTATCTAGTAAGGTAATATTACCTATTACTTATTAGGTTATAATATTAGGTCTTTTCTCTTAAAGGTCTTACCTTTAAGACCTATATAAGTAAGTTATTTCTTTTAGGTTAGGGAGTTATTAATTTTACTTTTTTATTTACTATAATACTAATACTATATTAGGTTATATAGAAAAATTAAAAAAGTTAAAATCTTAAAAGATAAAAATAAAAGACTATAAGCGTCTAGCTTTTTTAAAATTTATTAAAGCTTATTTACTTTTAGCTAATATACTTTATACTTATTATTACTATATAAAGGCTTCTTATCGATTTAGTAAGAGTTTTTATTATTATTAAACCTATATTAAAATAAAAAAGCCTTATAATAAGGTTTTAATAGCTTTAATATATAAGTCTTTTATTATTATAATTCTTTTTTATTACTAATATATTTATAATATAAAAATTAAATACTTAGTAGAAAAAGTAAAGGAAAAAAAAAAAAAGCTAGTAAGAAGTTTTTAAAGCTTTATAAGAAGCTTACTTACTTATAGTCCTTAATAGTAACTGCTGTTAGTCTTTTATCTTATATTTAGAAAACTTAGAAACTTATTTAGAAACAGTAGGCTATAATATTCTACTAGAGAATATAGAAGTTAGATAAGTCTAATACTTTAGAATTAATATTAAATACTTATAAAAAAGGAATAATAAAGAAGCTATAGTTTATATAGGTTTCTAATAATATAGACTAGTCTTTATATAGGCTTAAGGATAAGTTTACTAATATAGTTCTATTAGTATTTAGTCTCTCTAGGACTTATAAAAGTCCTAAAGCAGTTATTAAAAGTGCTAAAGGTTTTTAACTAGTTCCTATAAGTTATCTTTATATCTTTAGTTCTTTTATTTTACTAGGTATTATTTTTATCTGTTTTTATATTATTTATTAATAATATATTTAACTTTATACTTTAGTTTATTTAATTTAATAGTAATATAGTTATTAGTATTTAATCTTTATAACGTATATATATAGCAAGCGATGTATTATAGCAAGCGACGTACGTCCTCCTTATTTCTACTATTTTTATCCTTACACTACCTTTTCTCTACATATAATAATAGAATCTTTTCCTTAAGAAACCCGAATTATCCTTACACTTTTAGCTATCTAAACAGACTAAAAACTATCTATATAAAAGGCAGCCTCTATCTATTAGCTGCCTGAAGCTACACTTTGTTATTAACGTGCCGGCTGATAATTATAAAGCAAAACACGTACGAATTTAATAAAGATAACTATATCTAAAGAGGAGGTAATTTTTAAAAGGGTTATTAACCTAATTAATTAAAGGTTTCCTCTATAATAAGACGATATATAAGAAATAGCTAATTAACTTCTTAACGTATATAATATAACGTGTGTTAGACCCTAATAGGCAGAGAACTTTATATAATAATAACCCTAATTAAAAATATAATTTTAATATTAGATTAACTATTAGAGGGCCTTAGCTAAGGATCCTATAATTATATAAGGCTGGTTTACACTTATATAAAATATAATTATAAAGTATAAGATATAGGATTATAATATCTATAATTTTAATAAGACTAGGTTCCTAATAGGAATACTATTATATATAAAGGTTATTATAACTTCTAACCGATATAAAAGGCCTTATATAAAGTAGCCTAGTAATTATAAATAAGTTTCTATTATTTAAAGTATATATATAGATAGCTAGGCGATACCTCTATATATTATTATAAAAGGTAG
>MU843765.1:7343-32063 GCA_030867255.1 Colletotrichum somersetense | reverse complement strand
TATTTAGTTTTAGTCTAAAAATGTTTTTTAAATAGAAGGTATAAGGGTAAAGCCTGTCTTACTTATTTTATTATCTTAGTTATCTACCTATAGTAAAGTCTAATATATTAACTTCTATTTTAAATTATTTCTCTAGGTTAGGTATTATAAGGACTAGTTTTAATATAATAAGGTTTTTAATTTTCTTAAATAATTATTAATATTTTTTTATCTATATAAATTTAGTGTTTTTTCTTATAAGTTATTATATTAGTTATATAATATTACTAAATTTTCTAATAAATTTTTAATAGAAGTTAATAAACCTTAAGAAGGATTATACCTTTTTAATATTTATTAAGATAGACTAATTACTAACTATATCTACCTTCTTATTTTATATTTAAATTATACCTAGTATAATAGTAGATTTAAGATAGTCTACTGTTTATATATAAAATTTATTTTTCTTTAGTTTAACTAAAAGCTTTACTTTTTAAAGTTTCTTAAGTACTTAATATATATATTCTTTATATTCCTTAAGTTTTTTAGAAAAGATTAAGATATTATCTAGATAATAAATAATAAAAATATCTAGTTTTTCTTATAAGACGTAATTTATTATTATCTAGAATATAATAAGTATATTAGTAAGTCTAAATAGTATAATAAGCGTCTTAAATAGTCTTTATTATATATAAAATATTATCTTTTATCTATTTTTTTTCTTAATATATATAAGGTTATAGGCTTTCTTAAGGTTAAGTATTATAAACCAGTTAGCTTTATATAAAAGGTTTTATAATTTACTAATTAGTAGTAACAGGTAGCTATTCTTCTTAATAATATTATTAAGTCTATAATAGTTAATATAAATTTATGGTTTTCTATTTTTTTTAAATATAAACAGGATTAGGTATCCTATAGGTAATTTAGATAGTCTAATATAGCCTTTTACTAGGTTTTAATCTAGCTATTTATTAAGTGCTTCTCTTTCTATTAGGTTAAGTATATAGATTAGCTTAAACTTAGGTGTCTTTCCCTTAAGTATTTAAATTTTATAGTTTTATAGTTTATACTTAGGTAAGCCTGTTTTTAGTTTTTTAATAAATAGCTTAGTATATTATCTGTATTTAAAAGGTACTATATTAAGATAGTCTTCTTCTAAATTCTTTTTATTTTATATTATATTTTTAATTATTACTATAGACGTAAGTTACTAGTCTTTTATAGGCTTAGTTTTTTTAATATATATAATATATATTTTTAGTCGCTTAGGTTTACTTAGGGGTTACAGTATATAATACTGCCTTATAGCTAAATCTGTCTATTAAAGTTAGCCTATTTTCTATTCTATTACTAGGTTGTTTTTTTATAACTATAGGATTCTAAATATAACGTCTGCTTCTCTTATATCTATAATATTAAGGTTTAGTTATTTATTATAGCCTTAAATTATAACTTAGAGTTATATTATTTCCTTATTAATAATTCTATTATTATATTTAACTGTTTTCTTTTTAATAGTTTTAAGGTTATAGGTTATATCTTTATATTACTATATAATCTTCTATTAATTTATTACCTTTAGTAATATTAGGTTTATTTATACTTTACTGTTAATAATAACTTATATAGCCTGTCTGTTAATAAGGGTAGTAAGTACTAGATGCTTATTACTATAGTTACTTATTATTATAAAGTATAAGGACTTTTTTTTTTATTACTTTTTATACTTTTTCTATAGTTAGTAATTCTTATTTTTTATTTTATCTTAAAAAGGTCTAGCTTTATTTTAGATTCTTTATACTTTTATTTTTTTTATATAGTAGTGTTTATATTTATTATATATATATTATAACTAATATATAGTCTTTCTTTTTATATATAGTATTAAATACTTTAGGCTTAGTTTAAAGTAGATAGTCTATTACCTATATTCTTTAATTATCTATATATATAGATTTTTATTAGTATAGTACTAAACTATAGGTATTATATTAAATCTATAGGGGTAAAAGGTATAAATACCTTTTTTTCTTTTATACTTAGTATATTTATTATAGATATAGTTAGCCTAAAATACCTTATAGTATAAAAGATGTTTTAGGTCTAGGTATTTATAGTCTCTAAATATAGGTTTTTTTTTATATATTATTACTTGTTTACTTTAAATATTTATATCTTTTATCCTATAGAATAAAAGTTCTTACTTATTAGTATTTTTATAATTTATAAAAAAGGTATTATTCTTTTTTCTATATAGTAGTTTTATTATTATAGGCTTATATAGTAAGAGGTTTATTTAAGTTATATCCTAAAGTGCTTATAATTAGAGATAAAGATAGCTAAATACTATAGGTCTATTCCTATATATATCGTTTTATATTCTTCCTAATTAGTACCACTTAAAGGGTTATCTAGTTTATCTCTATTTGTTATTCTACAGCTTTTTATTTTATTTTACTAAGTAGAATAAATTAATCTAGAGACAGTTTACTTCCTAACTCTTTTTTTAAGTTACTTCTTTATACTTTAATAGTATCTTTTAGGGTTAGTTTACAAGCTATAAGTTATACTAATAAAAAGCTTATCTTTATAGGTTTATTAGAATACTTCTTCCTTAATATTATAATAGTTTTAGTAATTTTAATATTTATATAAAGCTAGTCTATCTCTTTTTTTACTTAAATATCCTTAGTAAGCTTTAAATCGTCTTCTAAGTCTATAGGTTCTTTTTATCTACTATAGTAGCCTTATAGGGTTTAATAGAGTTAAAGGTACGCTTATATTATATAGCTATAACTACCCCGGTTTTACTTCTTACTTTTAATCTGCTATTTAAATACCTTTACTTTTTATTATAAGCCCTATAGTATTTATCTTAAGTTTTATAATACTTATTTATTATATTCTCTTAAGATATAGCTAATAGCTTAATTAATATATAGTTTAGGCTAAAGTAGTTCTTTTAGTAGTCTTTTTTAATATTTATTTAGTATAAGGTTTTTATAAGTATAGTTTTAAACTTTCTTTAAGGTTACTTTTTTTATATTTTGTTTTTTACTAGTGTTTATTAGTTACTTCCTTATAATAGTAATAGTCTTAATATAAAAGTTATTTATTTCTTTTAAGGTTTTATTTTAAAGTCCTTTATTAATAGTTATAATAGCCTTATAAGGTTCTTTTTTACTTAACTTATATAGTTATTACTACTTTCTAGCTACTAAAGCTATTTTCTTTCTTAATTTAATTAGGTATTATTATACTTACTTTTTACTATCCTAATAGATTATATAATCGTTATTAAAGCAGGTAGTCTAGAAGAGTTATAGGTAAGGTGTTTCTTTTTATACTAGATTAGCTTACTTAGTACGTTTTAAAAGTAACTTATATTAAACTCGTTTAGGTTACTTACAGTCACTTATATAGTGTCTTATTTTCTTATAGTTATAGTATTTAATAGTCTTAACGTTATATAGTAGCTGTTTGTCTTATTTTTTAGCTATACTTATATCTATAGGTCTGGTATAATATCCTTATAAAGTGCTAGGTTAGTTATTTTAAGGTTTCTAGTAGTTATCCTGCCTTTTATTTTACTATTTAGGTTATTTAGGTCTCTAAGTATATTTCTTTTCTATATTAGAGTTAGGGCGTCTGGTTTCTTTTTATTCCTTCTTTTATTTATATAGTTATATATTAATCTTAATAGTAAGGTTAATATATTAAAGGAATTCTTTAGGTTAGTCTATAATCTTAACTAGCTTGTCTTTTACTTCTTCCTTAAGTCTTTAATAGAATATAAAGATAAAGGATTTATTTATAATATTAAGTCTAGCTGTAAGCCTTTAGAATTTAGTAGTATTAGTAAAAACTACCTGTTTTTATTTTAAGTAGGCTAGTTTTTATTTTACTTATTATTTCTTATTAGTGTCTTAAAATAAAGAAAGTAAGGCTTTTTTAAAACTTTTATAATTATAAAAGATTTCTTAAGTTTTATTTTTTAATATATCTTATTTATTAGTTATATAGTTAGTAAGATAAGGTTTAAATTATATTAATATTTTTCCTTTAAGGAATAATATAGTATAAATAACTTTCTTTAGTTTATTTTAAAAACTTATATTATAAAAGCGTTAGTAGGCTTATACCTAGGTAAGACATCCTTTAAGTTAGCTAGGTATTTTATTAAACCCTTAAGGGCTATTAAGCTTAAGTTTATTATACGTTTTAATAAGAGTTTTAATAATATTAGTAACACTTTAAAAGGTTTTAATTATTTCTTTTAGTTTTTATATTCTAGTAGGGTTAGGTCTTATCTTAATTACGTTTTCTAACTGTTTTAACTTAGTTATATTACTATTAACTATATTAATAAGTTATTAGTTATACTTAGTATTTCTCTTAATAACCTTTTATATTATAAGGTACTAGTTCTCTATAAGAATAGCTTTACTATCTTTATTAAAGCTAAGGGTTAGCAGGATAGGCCTGTTATTAATTTCTATAGCGTCCTCTGGTTTTTATTCTAGGTCCCTTTTAGAGGTTATTAGGGCCTTCTTTTTACCTTTAGGGCTAAAACTATAGAAAGTAAGGGTTATCTTTAGGGTAGATACCTTATTATATTATTAGGTAAGTATTAAGGTTAACTTACTTAATAAAAGTAATTAAAGTATTACAGTTAGATATCTAATAATAAGGTTTCTACTAATAGTATAGCTAAGGTTAATACTTAGTAATAGTAATATTAGCTTATTAGTCTATTAATTACTTAGTAATTAGTTAGATAGTAAATAGGTATAAGGAAGCTTATATAGCTTCTTATTAATAAATTACTAAGTTAGATACTAAAAGGTATTTAAGGAATATATTATAAGTTAATTACTAAAAAGCTATAGAAGTCTGTCCTTAAGTGTGTCTAAGTCGATCCTATATATAAGTCTTAATCCTATTAGTATACTTAAAACTAATATCTAAATATTAGTCTTTTACTATAGACCGTCTTTAGCGTTATTAGTTTTTTACTTAAGACTGCTTATTATTTATTAGTCTTTTTTACTATTATATAACTTATACTATAGTTCTTTTTAACCTAAAGAGTTATTTTATCCTGACCTATTATTAGTCCTATATAAATGCCGTGCTGCCTGCTGGTTGTCTGGTAGGGTAATATCGCCTGTAACTTATTAGGTTATAATAAGGTATTTAGATAATATATTATAAGTTAATTACTAAATAGCTATAGGAGTTTACCCTTAAGTGTATCTAAGTTTATTTTATATATAAGTCTTTTTTTATAGTGTGTTATCTATTAGATTATATATATTTTCTTAAAAAGTATATACGTTTTCCCTAAAGAGTATATCTAAACTGACTTATATTATCTTTATATAACTTATACTATAGTTCTTTTATCTTAAGAGAGTTATTTTATCTTAACCTGTTATTAGTTCTATATAAATACTATACTGCCTGCTAGTCGTCTTATTATGTAGTGTAATATCGCCTGTAACTTACTAGGCTATAATATTAAGCTTTACTAACGATTTATTTAATTTAGACTAAGCCTTTTAGTAGGCCCTAGCCTTCTCTTATAGTAACGCCGCTCTCTCTCTGAAATACTTCTCTTCTGCTACCTCCTCCTTATCTAAACGTTAAGTATCCTAAACTAAGCGGCTTCTTATAACTAGTTAGTATAAACTATTAAAAAAAATCTAACTAGTAAGATAACCTATAGTAATACGTTATATTAACTATAGCGTTATAAGAAACCCTATTTTAATAATAAGTTCTATAGATTTTAAAATCTAAAAAAATAAGATACTACTTACCTTCTATATAATAATTAAAATAAGGTATAATTTTAATACCTTTTATAAAGAAATATAAGATTTAAAATAAATAATAATAATAAGAAGCCTTTAGTATATATAATTTTAATTTTAATTTCTTTATATAACCTAATATAGTGTTAGTATTATAGTAAATTAAAAAGTATAATTAATAACTTCCTAGCTTAAGAGACATAACCTACTTATAGACCTTAAAGGCAAGGTCTTAAAAAGGGAAGACCTAATATTACGATCTAATAAACTACAGGCAGCTAAAGCCCTACTAGACCCTAAAAGTATAGGCAGTGTAACGTCTTATAGACTAACAGAAGGATAACTTCTATAGAATAAAAAAACTATAGAGAAGTTAAATTATAATAAGAAATACTAAACACTAATAAGATCTTAGTATAAGCGCTTAAGAGATATCTAAGATAACGCTTAGTTATAACAGTAAGACTTATATATAAGATAGACTTAGACACACTTAAGAGCAGACTTTTATAGCTTTTTAAATAATTAACTTATAATATATTCTCTAAATACTTTTTAGTATCTAATCTAGTGATTTATTAACAAGAAGCTATAAAAGCTCTCCTTATAAATATTAACCACCTGACTGATTACTAAGTGATTAACAGACTAATAAACTAATATTACTGTTACTAAGTATTAACCCTAGCTATACTATTAGCAGAAACCTTACTGTCAGATTACTGACTGTAACATTTTAGATGCCTCTAAAGAGATCTAGAAACTTAAGTGTAAACTCTTACCGCTATCTAGAAATAACTTAACTTAACTAAGGCTAAATTAAACTAACTAATAATATTTAAGACTTTATATAGAATATATTTAATAAAAGAATCTATATATAAGTTATATATTATAGTTTTTTTATATAATACTTTCTTAGTTTCCTAACTATAGCTATACACACTACTGTAAGCAGATTCACTAACCTTAGAAATATAATAAAAATATAACTTTATAAGGTCTTACGTATTACCTTACTATAAAAGACAAACCAGCAGAGTTAAACACAGGATATTATATGCTAGGTGTTAACTCACTCTTAAAAAAGACATCATTAGCTCTAGGGGCGAGGAATAGGCCTTTAAGGCTCGCAACATGGTATATGCGTAAGACGACTTTTTAGAACATTTTCGGTGTTGTGAACAGGCACAGCTGCTGTGGAAATCGAGTGACAAAGATAATAACTGGCCAAACGAACTACCAGAGGCATCTCGGAGGGGAGGCTTCTTCACTAACAGGGACTGACAAAGATATCGAAACTGTTCGCCCATGTTAGCCTTGTCGTTGGCAGGGCTAACATCATCATTATCTTGCTTCTGTAGGCCTGCCGCCAGAAGAAGGGGATAACAGCAACACTCCGCTGACCGTATAGTTAGGGAATAGAGAAGTGAACGATTGAGATTCACCTACACTTGCTCCCATCCTGTCCGCTCCAGCCAGGTTCGCAGTTCCGTTTATGCCGCTACCTTCCTGGAAGCCTCCTCCTGGGCGGCAGAGCAAGGCTCCTCCTCTAGGGCACGGCTTGCGCGCTAACGAAACGCTTCTTCACGAGCCAGAATGTCGTGTAGGTGACACAGCTCTTCAGGCCATCCAACAGGCCTGAGTTCTACAGAGGCAGCAGTGGCTTGAAAAACAGTCTAGGGTTGCGGACCCAGGCCTGCAGATATACTGGCATGTACAATGAAGTGATTATACTGCTGGTCTTTGCTAACCTTACAGTAGAAACCCGCAAGTGCTCTCTACCGAGATGCCGCACGATCATCCGCTTGCTGATGATGCGGAATGGGCAAAGATCGCAAAGAAACCCATCGTGACACCGGAGCCGCCCCCCAACAGAAACGCCATCGGGTCGTGGTCCACCGGAACTGGGCTCCTTGAGGCTTAGACCTAAACGCCGTAGTAGAGAACTGACCTGTTTGCGCCTGTCTGCCGGTATCTGATGCCGCGATCGTAGGTGCTCGGTAACTCCCCTTGGAGTTGGCGATAAAGCAATAAAGCAATATGGAAGAAATCCTGGATAACTTCGGGAGAATGGGCTGCCCATCGATGGGCATCTATTGCTCTGGATCGCCTGGTTTCAATTGATGGGTTTCGCCGCTTAAATCGGGCCATCCACTTCCTCCCTATGCGTCGCTGCCCATCGCCCATCATACGCTCTGCCAGTCCTTTGACTTGTTGATGGGTAAGGGATCTGCCAAGGGATTCTTGAAGGCAATATGGGCAGCCAGATTATCCTCCTGGATCTGGGATAAATGCTGCCTATTAATAAAGGCAGTATTTCTGCTTTGCCTGCTATGGTAGCGATGCCGAAGTGTTGGGTAATTATGGTTTACCCCATTTGCGAGCAGCAGTCCGGATGCTATACCCATCCAATACATCTAGAAGGGCCCGTTGAAGCTCAAACTCGGTATACTGCTTCATGATGGGTTGGAAAAGGTATCCTGAAAAATGGCGTTGTTTGGCGATACATAGCAATTGTTGTGATAGTTTGAAAAAGGTAGTGTTGTTGGTGGATGCGGCATTTTCGGATGGTTCGGATGTGGGGGTGGTTCGGATTTAGGGTGGGATACAGTACCGTAGAGCCACAGGTGTTGACGCTTCCTAGTCTTCTACCCTTGGAAGTAGCGCTTTCTAGGAACCAGGTTCTAGTACCAGGGTGCTGGTGCTCTCTAGCGTTATTGGCGTTGCTTGAAGGATCTGTCGGTGACAGTTAGTGATGGATGTTTTCGAGATGTTGATTATTTCTGATGACTGACGTTGTAACCTTGATTTCATCTATACCCTAACATACGCGGTTGACATCTTCGAAGACTAGATAAAGTTAGTATTAATTAGATTAGAGGTACGGCACTAACGTTGACTGGAAACATCACAGATACGGCTCTCAGCCTCCACTTTGTTAGACAGTATCCAATGCAAAAGGTCTGTAGCATATGCCGCTGCTACCATAGCTGCCAAGCCTTGCCACTTCTTTTTCTTATGCGAGTCAGAGTAGTCGCAGATCCCCCGGATGACCGACACGGGAAGTGGTTCATGAGGCTGGCAGACTCCATCTCGAAGCAGAGAACACCCCTTTCCGCATCTAGTTCATCCTGTTTACACCCATCCTTCATCAGCTAATTCCCGCCAGCGATTAGGCCGTAGTGGATAGCAGGGTCGTCGTCTTCTTCGTCACGTTCATGTCGGGCTACGAGGTCGGCGGCATTATCGACACACACGACACAGCAATCGTCAGGCAAACTCAAAGGGTGTACAACATGACGGTTGTACAGTCTTTCGCTTGCTGGGCCAGATTGTATATACTTCTTCCGCTTTTGATCTTCTCCAACTTTGCATTCACGGCGTCAACAAGCTGGTGGCTGTTCATTTCATATGTAGCCCTAAGATTGGCAAGAGCCGCTTGCAGCAGCACCGGCGGCTGGTTCAAGAGCCCGGTGTCCTGGAATGAACCATTCATCGGCAAGGCACGCCATGACGACTTTTAACTAGCTCGATGAGGACTGTGCTATCAATTACAAGACCCTCGCTTTTCCCACTTCCGACAGTACCAGTGATGGACCGGTCGCCGAACAACCCAGCTCAACCGTCAAACGCGTCGGATCATTTCCCAAACAGACCGATCAGCTAAGTGGTGATCGTGCTTTGCCTCTGCTCAGACTAAGTAATTGGAACCGCACCAAATAGTACGACAAGAACAATACTAAGTGCATTCACTATGATTTTCAGTAGAAGGTATCCTAACGTGAGAAGATCTAAGCAAGGCAAATTTGTTTAGACAAATCTCGATCTAGTCCTAGATATAAGCGATTTTTAGACAATCGACTTGCAAACCTGTTAAAAGATGAGAATGAGTTTCCAGGAGATACGTTTATATGTAAGGAAACGATAGTCAACATATCCATCAAGTGAAGCCATCAGCGCGGCTTAAAGAAACGATTTGCAGGCCTAGAGATCGATTGGGATATGCTCGACAGCGATGTGGAAGGCCTTGGTACCTTGTCTAGCAAAAGGAGGAGGTTGACCTTAATATCGAGATCCCATCCAAAATTCTTGATGAGATAGCCGAAAGCGGAAGGCAGAGGACTCGGCAGATTGTCGTGGTTGTAAAGTTCATGCTTCGTTTCACAGCAGGCTTCACGATAGGGCCGGGACGATCTTTGTCGAAGACGCTGACGTTAGGTTTGCTATTCCTTAACTTAATCTCTTGGGTGTTCTGGTTCTCATCGGAAGGGCTCCATCGGCATTTTCTACTCAACCCCGCTGGCGCCGCAGGCGCCGCAGCCGTTCCGAAGAATCCGTGACCCCTAACAAGGGATCCGCGTCGACTTCTGCGACCACAGGACAGCACCTGGTCTCAATCAACACAGACCTCCGGACATCTGAGTTTGAAGCACGACAAGGCGGGGTTTGTCGAGTATAAAAAATGACGTTCAGGATTGATCCTTGGTTCGTTCAACTTTGCCAAAGGAAAGTGAGGCCCGTCTATTACGTGAACAGATCTTCAGCCTCCGTAAAACCCGTTCCGTCCTGTAGATTGTGGAATCCTAAGCAATACGCTCGTCTTGTTGCCCATCAATGGGGGAGGTTATAGTTCTGGGGGGGGGGGGGGGGGGGTTTGGTTTTTTTTTGTGGTAAAACATAGTTTCGACTTCAAGCTTTCGGGAGATGTAAGGCAGTGCAAAACCGCGCTGCGGGACTTAAAAAGTTACAAAGCCTCCTATCTCCCCGACCTACCTGTCTGCTGATTGTGATAAATTCAACGGCGCGTCTGTCTACCGGTGTTAATTGTAGAGATATCTCGTTTACTTACTTCAAAGCCATACCACGAGTATACTTGGTGCTACAGTGAATAACTGCCCTGATTGAACCCGCCCGGCAGACCAAATTTGAACATGGTCTCGGGAGCTGATAAATCATCGGACGCTGTCCACGCTTTCCTGGAAGCTGCCAACGAGATCACTGAACCCATTACAAACGATGAAAACAGGAACAGAGTCCTTCTGAAGCTGTATGAGCTCATCAACAAAGTGGAGACTCCCTTCGATACTTTTATCAGGATGTACATGACCGGGGTAAGGGTCGTTTCCATTCTCACGGGGCATGATTTGAAGAAATCTTTGTTTCCATCCCCCGAACTAACCTCCGAGTGCGATTAGCCTGCCGTATTAGGTGTCCTGAGGATGCTCAGAGACGTGCGACTCTTTGAGCGATGGCGACAGAATGGGAACTCGCCAATGACCACCGTCGAGCTTGCGGGCCTCACTGACCGCCTCGACCCAGCTCTTCTCCGTGAGTGGATCGGCTTTCCCGCGGGAAGACACCTCGTAATGCTGAGCCTTGTTTAGAACGTCTGCTGCGTTTTCTGGTCGCAAACCACCTGGTCGAGGTGACATCCGATGGAAACTACAAGCCTGGCGGGTTCTGCGTGAAGCTCGCCGAATCTGACTTCAACACCACAGCCAAGTTCTAGTGAGCCATCTTCTTTACTTTCTCGGCGTGTCTTTCTTTCTAGGTCCCAGTTTCGCTAAAAGTCAATTTTGTAGCGACGACTACCACCTCCCCATGTGCCTCAAGATGCCGGCCTACTTCGCCAAGACGGGCTACCAGAACCCCTCCAACAACCGGCGGACCGTCTTCGACTTGACTTTCGGCGTAGAGGGCGGGTTATTCAGGTAC
The DNA here is from genome assembly GCA_030867255.1 of Colletotrichum somersetense. Taxonomy (NCBI): domain Eukaryota; kingdom Fungi; phylum Ascomycota; class Sordariomycetes; order Glomerellales; family Glomerellaceae; genus Colletotrichum; species Colletotrichum somersetense. The sequence goes on along the minus strand of MU843765.1, from coordinate 20,541 downwards.
TTTGAAAAGAACCCGCGCCAGAGTGAGGTCTTCAACATCTCGCAGAGGTGCACGACAAACGAGCTAGCCCGGTGGACGTCCATCTACCCGAGCGACGCGCTGCTGCGCGACGTCGACATGCGGCTGCCCATCCTCGTCGACGTGGGCGGGAGCATCGGGCAGGACGTCCAGTGCTTCCTCGAGCGGCACCCCGGGACCGCCTCAGGAGTGTACCTCGAGGATGTTCCAATGGTGATTGAGGACGTGAACTCTACCGTCGCACCGGGCGTCCACAGGATCCCCTACGACTTCTTTACTCCTCAGCCGATCAAGTGTATGCAAACCTCCAAACGCATACACCTCCCCTCGTTTTTCTTTCTTTTGTTCTCTTGCCACACCCTGAAAGCTGACTGACAGCAACACAGACGCGCGCGCCTACTACATGCACCACATCCTCCACGACTGGCCCGACGAGCAGGCCCGCAAGATCCTCGAGAACCAGAAGACGGCCATGAAGCCGGGGTACAGCAGGATCCTGATCCACGACATCGTTATTAGCGGCCCGACCCACCCGCACGTCGCCGTCGCGGACGTGCTCATGATGATCTTTGGCGCTTCGAGGGAGCGCACGGAGGAGGAGTGGGAGGAGCTGGTGAGGTCCGCTGGCCTCAGGATCGTTAAGATCTGGAGGGCCCCGTCCGCTACGGGTAGTGTCATCGAGATTGAGCTGGCCCCGGAGATGCCCAGAATTTAGTGCGACGCGGGTTGTCCCGACTCTTTACCAGTATTGGAAAGGGGCAGGGTTAAGCAATTTCTTACTGGCTTTTCAGCGTTCAACACACTAGTCAAAGAGGGGGGGGGTTACATAAGACACCCAAGCCAGCAGTAGATAGATTCCTTATGGAATACACACATACTTATGTCTCCGCACTTCCCGAAGCGGATGAACTACCCTCTGCCTGTCTGATCGTGCAGTCCGAAACGTCACCTTTTGGCTAGTGCCACATAAAGATCGCAACAACTCTCCCCTGAAATACAGTAGAAATCGAAATTGGCTTCCATACTCTCAAACAGAAATTCCTTTGCGCAGACACATTTGTGGGTCTGTTTACAGACCGGATACATGATGAAGCCCATAGAGTACATCTCGTGATTACTTTTGAAGTTGAAGTCGGAAATAGCTTTTACACTGTACTCGTGGTTTAGACCTACGTCGCGTAATCTAATGTCTATGAATAGCGGCTCTTCTTACTTAAAGTAATAATAACTACTGGTTCCTTTTAGGTATTGTAATGATATTGGTCCCCTAGGTCAAAGGCGGGATGCCAGGGATGGATTCTAGCGATTAGTCAGCGAGCCTTTGGCGACACCTTAGGCATCGCATATATATATAAAACCAGCCTAGCTAGAATAACGTAACTAGAAGGCTAAGTTGAATTCTAATAACCTATTGTAACCTATCTTTTACTCCGGTTAAGGCCTATAGCCATAACCCTTTTATAATTATTTAACTTTAACCTCTTAGAGGAGACTATACTAGAAGATAGATAATATAGAGATACTGCCGACCTGACTGATGCGCTTGTTAGCGACGTCTTGCTGACTGATTGCTAATAGCAGATTAAAACCTAGCTAGCCTACTTTATTTAATCTGTTAATAGAAGAGCTAATATAAATAATTTAAAGGTAGAATATGATAATTTTTTAACTTCTTATAAAGTGCCTAGTAACTGCCTGTTAATATAAGCACCCTTTAGTATATATATATAGCACTCTTTATAAAGATAACACCTTAGAGTAAGTGGCCGATTAGCTAGCAGCTATTAAAGCTGGTAACTGACTTTATATAGCTACTAATTAATACTATATTAAATAGGCCTTTATAAAGGTAACCTTATTACTTTAGATATAGTAGTAAAACTACTACTTTATACTTAATATAATAAGTAAAATAAATCTATAGGCGTTATTTAAAATATTTATTTACTAGTTATATATTAACCTAGAACTTTAGAAGTAATGCCTATATAGCTAACTTTATAACGCCTACTAAAAAGCAGAGTAAAGCCCTCTATAATTCTTTACTAAATAGTTAGTAATATACTAAGCACTTAATATTAACTATAAAGACAGCTATATGTTGGCCTTTACCTTTTTTTACTGCCTTTAGCTACAGCTATAGAGAGCTTTAGTGTAATAAAAACACAGTATATAGCGTCTAAAAGACGTGACCCTAGCGGCTAAGTACCTATAGGAGCTCTAGGCAGACCAGATAGACTAGGACTAAATAGACTAGAATACCCTTATATCTAATTAGTAATTAGTTACTAAAAAGCCGGCAGGCAAGAGGCCCTAGTTAGAGACTTTATATAAGAAGTATAGTAAATCTAGCTATAGCTATAACGCTTACTATAGTAAAGCTATATATAGTTACTACTATAAGAAAAAGTATACTAAATCTATCTATTATATAAGGTAGTAAGGGGCTAGTTATAGCTATATAAATAGATATTTATAAATATATAAACTTAACTATAAGTTTTAGCTATTAGAAGCTTAGTAATAGTCTGTTAAGTAACTAGTAATACTGCTATATAATAGTAAAGCCTCTAATTACTAAGGAAGCTATCTATTAATAATATTATAATACTAAAGCCTCTAATTAAATTAAAAAAGCTAGTGTTATATAATACTAGTAATACTATTATAATAGTAAAGCCTTTAATTAACTAGGGAAACTATTAATCTAGTAAAGCTGCTTTAAAAGTAAAAAGGTTTAAAACACCTAAATCTTACTAATAAATAGATAATAGCCTATTAAAAGTATAAATAAGGGTTAATAATACCTAACTAATTGCTAATAACTTACTAACTGTATAGTAAAAGGAGGGTTAATAATACCTTAATTAATTAATAATAATATAACCTAGGTAACAGCCTTAGGGACTAAGGCTATAAAGGAAGGGGGTAATTATAATAATATTAGTCCCCTAGGTTAAAGGCAGGATGCCAGGGATAGATTCTAGTAATTAGTCAGTAAGCCTTTAGCGACACCTTAGGTATTATATATATATATATAAAACCAGCCTAGCTAGAATAATATAACTAAAAGGCTAAGTTAAATTCTAATAACTTATTCTAACCTATTTTTTACTCCGGTTAAGGCCTATAGCTATAACCCTTTTATAGGTATTACTATTAATATATATAACGATGTTTATAAGCAGCCGGGTTATATAAGTAACTAGGTTACTTATTATACTAGTATATATATATAATCTTAATTTCTTTTTTTCTTTACTAATAACTATAGTATAACTATTAACTAAAAGCGATTTAGTTTCTATACTTAATATATATAAATCCTACTTAAGATTAAGTATATAAAAAGTTATATTAGTCTATAAAGTATTATTACAGGTAAGGAGCGTAGGGTTAACCCTTTATAGTAAGAAGTGCTTAACTTAGGCTAAAAGTAACTGTAGTAGCCGGTCTCTAGATAAATATAGAGAAGAGCGCTTAGTAATAGCGTTAGTATAAGCACTGCGGCCACCAGCCACTGTTACCCCAGCCACAGAGGCTATATAGGACCTCCTGTAACACACCCCTTAGTTATAAAGATATTTATAACTAGACTATATATAATTACCTTATATAGATAGTTAATAAAAGAAAGGCCTTTAAAAAGGTATTTATACTTATAGATAAAAGAAATAACTAGTAGCTATTCTAATTTAATTAATAATAGTGGTTTTATTTTTTTTATAATTAATTTTATACTTATAATAGTGTTATTTATAGTAGTTATTATTATTATTTATAAGTATATTATTTTAAAGAAGAAGCTTTTTTTAAAAATTAAGAAGAAGCCTTAGGCTGTTATCTAGAAGCTACTATACTAGATTAAAATATTCCTTTAGGCTGCCTACTTATTTTAATTTTTTTTTCTTTTTATTAACCCTTATAAGAATTATTTTTCTAAGTCTTTAAATAAGTTTAACCTATATATAATTAATTTTATAGCTAATAACTTATTATAAATAGTATATAAATATATATATATATATATATATATATACTATAGCGCCTTTTAAAAAGAAGGCTGCTGCTACCTATACTACTACTACTTATACTATTAACTATACTGCCTATACTACCTAAGCTACCTCTAAGGAGGTAGATAAGCTTACTAGAGAGGAAGGTAATAAGGAAGCCTTTTATAAAAGTAACTTTTATTTTTCCTCCTTAGCTCTAGGTAAAACTCTATATAATCTTAAAGCTAAGTGTAAAACTTAAGCTAAGGTAGCTATATAAATAGTTACTAAGGTAAAAGCTATATAGGAGGCTAAGATTACTACTACTATTAAGGCTACTATTACTACTACCCTTAGTAAGTTATTATAAACCTTTAAGTATTTTTAAATCTATATTACTAACTTATTTATTTTAATTAAAAAAAAAAGGTTAGTCTAAAGACTATACCCTTACTAGTAGTTAAGACCCTAGCTAAGCCTAAAAAGGCTGGTTTAGTTTTATTTATATTTATACCTAAAGGTAAAAGTAAAAGTAAGGCTAAAGTAGTAGATAAAGAGAAAAATAAAAAGCTTAAGACTTTAAATCCCTTTCTATATACTGTTTACTTTTACTTTATAATTTTAAGTAAAAGTACTAAAGCGTACTATATACGCTTTACTACTATAAAAGAGGCTGCCTATATTAAAGGTAAGTGTTTTAAGTATACTACTAATAGCTATACCTATAAGGAGGCACCTAAATTAGCTATAAGATTTATCTTAAAGCTTTTAGCCCTTCTTACTTAAAGTAAGAAGGCTTTTACTTTTATAAGTTTAGTCTTAATATATTAATATATTAGATCTTAATTAACTATTATCTTTAGAAGCTAAGCTGCTGCTATAGTAATATCTATAAGGCTTTTTATAAGGCTAGTAAGGGAGGTAATAAGGAGGAAGAGGAAGAGAACTTTTAAGGCGTTATTCCTAAAGGTCTTTAACCTTTTTTAAACCTAAGCCTAGGTCCCTTTTAGCTAGAAGGTAATAGTAACGCTTTAGTATACCTTACCTCTCTAGTTATAAAAGGCTATATAATTTTTAACTTTATTAAGTAAAAGATTATAGTCTTTTATTACTATTAGTAATTAACTCTTACTATATACTGTCTTTAGGCGTTTTTAATTTTTCTTTTAGAAACCCTATAAGGTAAAGTCTTTTCTTTAGGGGCTCTATAAGGTATAATCTTTTTAATAGCCTATAGGCTAAAGTTATAGTCGCCCTTTAGGGTAGGAATTAGTCTTATATATATCTAGATAGGCTAGGCTGTAGCCCTAAATTAAGTCGTTTTTTTCTACTATTTTAAAGCTACTTTATAATTATTTTATATATATTAATTAAGTTAAAATACACTTTAAAGTCTAAAAACTTCTCTTATAAGAGGTCCTTTATAAGACTATCTGCTAGTATATCTTTTATAGCTATATACTTTATTTCTAGACAGCTAATAGTATATTTCTAGTAAAGCTATATATTCTAGATATCTATATAGTAGAGGTAGGTTATAATCTTTTTATTAGTTACTATAACTAGTCTAATTATCTATTTATTATTATAAAAGACAGTATAAGGCTGTTTAGGCTTAAAGGCTAGCTTATAAAAAAGTTATTATAGCACTATAACTTTTTTTACTGTTTCCTATAGAGAGAGAAGCTCTACTTTAGTTATTAAGGTTATTACTGTTAGCTGTCTTAAGGCCCTCTACTAGATTAGTCCTCTAAAGAGTATTATAATAAAGCCTTATAACGATCTATATATTTCTTTATTATTTATATAAAAAGCGTTACTTATTATAATTATTACTAGTAGTTATAGTATTTTCTTACCCTCTAAGCTTTTAAAGCTTAATATAAAGTAGTAGGTTCTATAAAGGTATTAAATTACTTAATTAATTTACTAAAGGTATTCAAGACTAGGATTTATAAGAGACTTTAAAAGCAGTATAACTATAAACGTTATATCTAGCTATATAAAAATACTTATATAAAAAATAAAACTAACTTTCTTTTAGAAGGTTTTTATATTTATAGCTATAGCGTTACTTTTATATACTAATAGTATAGTTATAGGTAGTAGTATAGCTAGATAAACGTTATCTATAAAGTTAAACTTTTTTACTATTGTTTTAATATAGCTATTATAAGTAAAAAAGATTTTTTTTTCTACTTAGCCTTATAATATATAGACGCCTAAGTAGTATTCTATTAGTTTTTAATTTTTTAATTTATAAGCTGTCTTAATACTATTAACTATAGTGGCTATATAGGCTGTATTATCTCTATAAAATATAATAAGAATATTATCTATATAAAAGATAATAATAATCTAGCGCTTTAGATTCTAATATAGGTATAGTTTTTTTATAGCTAGAGTAAGTTTAAGACGTCTTAATATATTAAAAAGCTTTTTATACTAAAAGTAAAGTATATCTTATAGTCTGTAAAACGCTTTATATAGTTAAATATATTTCCTTTTAATTTTAAATCTATTTAGAAGCTTATAAGTAACTAGCTTATATATAGATTAATATAAACGTTTAGAAATATATTTATAATATTATATTAAATATTTCTAGGTTAAACTATACTATTAAGGCAATAGCTAGCTAAAACGTTTTTACTATAAGTATAGCTATATAAGTATTATATATTATAGCTGCTTAAAGGTCTCTATAGATATAAATCCTTACTTTATAGTAGTCTAGCCTATTATATTAGTCTAGTTTATATATAAATACCTACTTTAAGGGAAATAGCTTTATATATACTAGAAGTCTATTAATAACCTTTTAAATATTTTTCTCTATTAGCTTCTTTATTTTCTACTAGGCTGCTTTTATAAATAGGTTATATAGTATAGTTAGGAGGTTAAAAAGCTTTTTCTAGATATTTAAGGCTTTTAAAAAGTTATTAGCTATTATTACTACTACTTTAGTTATTACTTTATAGCTAACTTAGTTATATTATACTATTATATATAACACTTTATAAAGTATATAGTATATAAGATTATTTTTTTAATCTATCTTTTAATTAGAGAGGTAGGTCTAAATAAAGTCTATATTAAAATACCGTTTAAAATTACTTTTATTATCTCTAGGGTATTTAGTAAAGCTATATAAGATAATAAAAAGTTACTTTAGTTTTAATAAACGCCTACTTTACCTTATAGGTAGTCTATAATCTCTTACTTTCCCTCTCTACTTTTAATCTAGCGGCACTAGGGTTTCTAATATTACCTTTAGTCTACTTAGCCTTTTTAGATTTAGGTCTAAGTGCTTAACACTAATCTTACTATTAAATATAGTCTTTAGGTTAATAGTCTTTATAACTACAGTAGTCTTTATACTTTTAGTCTCTACCCTAGTAGTATCCCCTCTTATAGCCTTTAGTATACTTTTAGGGTTAGGAGTTAGCTTAAGGGTTATTAGTCTTATATTATTATAAGCTGTCTTAAGTATTAAAACGTCTTTTAATATAAAGACTAAAGACTAGGTTTTAACCGGTTATTTAAGCTGTTTAGTATACTTAAGAAGGTTATTTTTTTTAACGTTAAAAGCTTTAAGTAGCTTTAAAACTATACTTATTATATTTATAGGTTTCTAAATATCCTTTATAATAAAGCTAGCTATAGTAATAAATAAGGCCTCTACTTTATATTCTTTTAAATAGAATTTTAATTTATTAAAAGTAATATTATATATAATTATAACCTAGTTAAGTATAAAAATCTAGATCTTATATAGGTTATAAGTATTAGCTATATACCTAATAAGGTATCTAATATACCTATATAAAAATACTTTAAAGTGTTAGTATTTTATCTCTCTCTTTTTATTTTTTAAAAGTAAATAAGCTTTATAGCTATAAGTATAAATATCTTTTTAATATAGATATAAGTCTTAAGTTATCTTATAGATATACTTAGGTGCCTACTATTTAAAGTATTATTAAAACTATTTTTTTTTAATCTAGCTAGAAAATTTCTATACTATATTTTAATATAGGCTGATATTATATATAAATAGAAATTAATAGGGAGGCGTTATAAATTAATATAGGGGCGTCGTTCTTATAGAGGCGTTGCTTTCTATCTACCTAATTAGTTAAAAAAATATTATTAGTGTAGCTAAATTCTGCTAGACCTACAGAAGGTAGCTCTCCATTTTCTATACCTTTTTATAATAAGGTTAATTTATCTAACCTTAGTTTTATTTATACTATTTACTTATAATAGCTTTATAATATATTTTATAGTATAAAACTTAACCTACTTACCCTCTTACTATAGGTTATATCTTAAGAGAATAACCTATAAGTAATTATAACCTACTACTATTATCTAGCTACCCTCTATTATTTTTCTTCTCTAAAAGCAGCCATCTTAGCGTTAGCTAGTTCTATAGAGCTAATAATCCTAAAGGGCAGTATAACCTTATAGCTAAGCTTCTATTAAGCTTACTATAAGATATATAACCTTTTTTATATTATAAACTATATTACCTTAATATAAAGCTAATATTTTACCTTACTTACTATTTTCTTAAGGGGATAATAAAAACTTAACAGACTATTTTTTTATAACTTCCTCTAGAGTATAGCCTCTCTTTTTTTAATAAATAGTTCTAGTAACTTTTTTATCTTACTATATAGCAGTTTAATAGTGTTTTTAACCTTATTTAATAGGTTATTAGGACTAATTAATACCTAATAATAACACTTTTTTAATAATAAGACTAACGTATATATATAGCAAGCAAGCTAATATAGCAAGCAAGCCACTTTTTCTACCCTTCTATCATTTTAATAAGTTAATTTAACTAGATTATATAAAATTAATTAAAAATATATATTACCTTATTCTTTATCACTATCTTAAACTACCTTACAGGTTTATATATTATATCTAGTCTTTCTATAATTACTATATCGTTATATAAGTGGTTTACTACTCTTTATATAACCCTCTTTTTAGGATATTTCCTTACCTCTAGCTTTAACTACTTTTTTTTCTCCTTACAGTGCCTCTACTTTAGCTATATTAAGTGATCCTTTAAGATATAGTTAGGTCTTTTTAGCCCTCTAGCGCTTACTTAGTACCTTTATCCCTATATAAAGTTAACGGTTTTTAGCCTTAATAATAGTAAGTCGATATACTAACTTACTAATACTTTTTAACTATAAGTTAATTACCTTATATATTAGTGTTAGTAAACTTCCTTAATAGTCTCTAATCCTTTTTTTTAATAAGGCAGAGCTTTATATGCCTTTAATTACTGTTATTAGTGTCCTTAGGTCTTATAAGCCTAAGCTAGTTAGATAAAAGTTTTCTAGTATTAGTGTCTTTAGCTTAAAATCTAGGTAAGAAATAATAACTTTAGAATTAAAAGGTATAAAACCAGCTTGTTAGAAACCTGCTTATACGTTTATTTTACCTATTAAAGTAAAGAATACTACTTTAAAGGTAGGAAAAAAGTCGTTTTTAGTAATATATATAATCTATATCTATATTATTTTCTTAATTTCTTTACTATATAAGTGCTTTAAAAGGCTAAAACAGCTAATATTAAGAGGCTAAAGCTTATATAATAAGTAAGGAGGTATATATAAAGTAATAATCTCTTTTTCTTTATAATAGTTATTAAATTTAGTTAATTTATAGCTGTTATAGCTATCTAGGATTAAAAAGCAATACGTACTTTTTATATAAGACTTTATATACTAATTAAAGTGCTTTAGCTAATCTAGGCTAATCTTGTTTATAGTCTATCTATTTTCACTAGGGTAGATATACTATATAGCTAGAAATTTACTATTAAGATACTATAATAAAAGGTAATATCTGCCTTTTATAATAACGTATAGAGGTATCGCCTAGCTATCTGTATATACACCCTAAATAATAGAAACCTATTTATAATTACCAGGCTGCTTTATATAAGGCCTTTTATATTAGTTAGAAGTTATAATAACCTTTATATATAACAGTATTCCTATTAGAAACCTAGTCTTATTAAAATTATAAATATTATAATCCTATATCCTATACTTTATAATTATGTTTTATATAAATATAAACTAGCCTTATATAATTATAGGATCCTTAGCTAAGGCCTTCTAATAGTTAATCTAATATTAAAATCGTATTTTTAATTAGGGTTATTACTATATAAAGTTCTCTGCCTATTAGGGTCTAACACGCGTCGCGTTACGTACGTTAAGGAGTTAATCGGCTATTTCTTATACGTCCTCTTGTTATAGAGGAAACCCTTAATTAATTAGGTTAATAACCCTTTTAAGAATCACCTCCTTTTCTAAAATAGTTATCTTTATTAAATTAACACATCTTTTAGGTCGTACAACGTATCCAGCGCGTCGGTATTAGAGTGTTGTTTAAGGGACCTCATAAGTAGAGGCTGCTTTTCGTATAGACATTTTTAGGTCTTTTTTAATAGCTTAGAGGGTAAGAATAATACGGCTTTTAATTAATAAAGAATCTATGTTTATACGTAGAGGAATATTAGTGTAAAGTTTAAAAAGGTAGAAAGTAGGAAAAGTGGCTTACTTACTATGTTGGCTTGCTTGCTATGTATGTATGTTATATCTATTAATAGTAAAAAAGATAAGGTCTTTAAGCTAATCTACTACCCTACTTACTACCTTAATAATAATCCTCCCCTTAAAGTAAAACATTTTTCTAAACTGTAGCCTCTTACTATACCTTAAGTAACTAATCCTCCTCTCCTCTTATATCTAATATCCTAAACCTACTAATACCTAGTAATCTAGAATAAACCTTTAACGCCTTTTTTAATTAAGTTAATACCTTTATAAAAGCTAATAGATTTAGTATTATAAAAAGGAACTAAAATAAAGCTTAAGGCTAAATTATATACTATACCTTTTAATATAACTAATTTAAAAGCCCTAGACTATTAAAAGGTAATAGTATTTAATAGCGTATATCTTAAAAATACAGTTATTAATAGCAGGTTATTATAAAGGCTTAAGAGAAAGGTAAGTAGCTATTACGTTATTATCTAGAAACCTAATATAGTTAGTATAACTATAGCTTTAGCCTTAAAGCCTTTATATATCCTTCTTATTATAGGCTTACTTAGCCTATAATAGATATAATTAATATAATAAGCCGATAAGTTAGTATCTAGGTATATAATATATACGCTATTATTTAAGAGTAGTTTCTAGATTCCTTATTTACCTAATAAGATATCTATAACGCTAGAGCTTATATAAACTAAAAAAAGTTAAATAAGTATTTACTAACTATAGCTTTAATTAAGCTGTTTAATAAGTAAGATATCTTATATATAGTAAAGTAGGTAGATAATAAGCTAGACTGCCTTATTAGCCTTATCTAGACCTTTCCCTATTATCTCTAAATATAGAAGTAATTCCTTAAAGTAATTAGTTTTAATAACACTTATAATACTAATCGCTTTAAACTCTTACTTTTTTAGGCTATTAGATAGACCTACTTTAGATCTATTTATAACGCTATATTTAGCCTTATTAATAATAAAAGGCTAAAGTGTTTCTAGTTTCTTTTAGTAAGTATCTACTAACTTATAGACTAACACTTAGTTTATTACTTTACTATTATTATTATAGACTATAATAAATAGATAAAAGCTATACTAAATAAGTAGTTTTTAAGCGTTTAGTAATAACTTTATATCTACTATATTAACTCTAACGTTATACTTAAGGCTAAGTAGAAGTAGCTTAAGGACTATACCTATAGTAGTAACAGTAGTAGGTCTAATAATAAAGCCTATTAGCTACTAATATAAGTAACAGCCTAGCTTAGTAATAAGGACTAGGCCTATATTACTATATTAGTAGATAAGCTACCTCTTTATATATATTATAAAGTCCTTATAATATAAAAGCTAGTTATTTTTACTAAGACTAAGTATACCTATAAGAAAGCCTAGACTAAGCTTTATAAAAAGTTTATTAACTAACGCCTTATCCTTTAGTATCTCTATATAATATATTTACCCTTAAGAGTATAATAGGCTTACTGCTTTATTTAAAAATATTAAAAATTTAGTATTTATATTATATTTAGTATAAAGTTAAGTAATAATAATATTAAAGGCTATCTTTTAAATAGTCTTAATTACTTATATTAACTTATTAAAGTTATATAAGATATAATTAGGAACTAGAAGTTATACTTTAGGTAAGCTTATACTAAAGATAAAGTCTTTAGAAGCTAGAAGTATATAGGTACTTACTTTAAGCTTTTTAATAAACTTTAGATAATACTTTTCTTAAAGTGTCTAATACTAATTAGAAAGTAATACTAGCTAGTAAAAAAGGTAATACCTTTTAGTAAGAGACTATTTCTAGCCTCTATTAAAGAATATAGTCTAGACTATACTATTTTAACTAAACTTAATATCTTATATTACTATAAGATTTTTATAAAAATACTTAATTTAATAATATTTAGTAAGTAGAAGGTATACCTTTAGTAGTGTCTTTAGGAGACGTTTTTTTTTAATTTATACTATTAGATCTTTAATCTAAAGATTATAGTATCCCTTTATAATAGGCTAAAGAATATAATACAGCCTGTCTTATTATAACTAGCTTTACCTAGAGAGGACTATTTAACTAGCTAAAGCTATACCCTTAATAAAAGCTAAAGTATAAGTAGTAAGAAGTAAGGTTACTTATCTAAAAGTAGGAATAAGTTAATACTAGTTAGGTCTATATAGAAGGTAAGTTAACTAAGTTAAGGCTAAATTCTAACCTTATCCTAGTAATAAATAAGAAGCTAGTCTAATGTTCTTAATAGCAGAAAGATAATAAGGAATTATATAAGTAGATAACTACTTTAGCCTTATATTTAAAGGATATAAAGTTAGTAGAAAATAGTTAGTAGTAATAATAAATCCTTATAACTATATTATAAGAAAATAGCTAAGTAGTAGGTATCTTAAATTATAGTTAGTCTTATTTAAGTTTATAAAAGTATATATTACAGTCTATCTATTATTTATAGCTATAGGAAATAGGCCTTATAAGAGGGGCTCTTTTTATAGCTATAGGAAACAGGCCTTATAAGAGGGGCTCTTTTTACAGCTATAGGAAACAGGCTCTATAAGAAGGGCTCTTTTT
>MU843764.1:10009-32080 GCA_030867255.1 Colletotrichum somersetense | reverse complement strand
ACCTTTTTCAATTAACTATCAACACTATTTAGATGCCACGATAATACAGCTTTCGGCCTCACTAGGTAAATCCGATGCGTCGGATTCATCTGGCGTACTTTCAACCTCACCAGCCTCAAGTTGGGCTTGCCGCACCTCTTTGATCGTCGCAAACTTCGTATTTGGATCCAGGATAACAGCCTTCCTCTTTCTGGCTCCAGTATTATCAACTTTGGCCTGGAGAAGCTGTATTTGGTGCTGGGCGGTAGCTAACTCAAAGGACTGCTCTTGGAAGCCTTTTTTTATTTTTCTGAAAAGCTGGCGTTGTGTGGCGATGTTTTGTTCCAGTTGGTTGAATAGTTGTATTACCTATACTATTCGTCACCTATCTAGAAAGGTGCAAAAGGAATATAATAAGGAGGCGTTCCAACAGACCTTTCTAGAGAAGGAAAACAAGGCACTCAAAGCCCAGCTGGATGACCTTCTGAATCGTAAGAGGAAAAAGGTCCCCCTATCGCCCAACAGCACCTTTGCCACTATATAGGATATCCGGCGGGCGCAAAGTCCGGATATCGGCAATATGGATAGTCCGGATGAATTCACCGTATCCGAATTACCTAGCGAGGCCGAAAGTTGCATATGGGTGGGCGGCAGAGGTGGTGAAATAAGTGGTGATAGTGGTGATGGTGGTGGTGATAGTGTTTCGGATGTGGGGTGTTTCGCAAGTAGGGGGGTTGAGTTATTCTGTCCCCATTTACGGACATGGATCTTGGCTTTTTCAGGAGTTGGTGGCGGTTTCCCGGTTACCGTACGTGGAATAGCCTGACTGGAGCTTGCCCAACTTTGTGCGTTGTCTCGGAAAAGATGCGGGGTTTCTTCTCAATTTTATCGGCTAAGTATAGCAGTCGGCAGTGAAAGCACTGGTAGGCCTTTTTGCAGACCCTTTCCGCTGACAGGCCCCGACGGCATCACTAACCTGGCACTCCAAGTGGCGAGGCCATGGATCGCACCACATCTCGCCCGCATATTCAATCAGAGTCTCCGATTGGGATACTGTCCACAACACTTCAGAAAATCCATCACAGCGGTGCTGAGGAAGCCAGGCAAAGATAACTACACAGTGCCCAAAGCATACAGACCGATAGCTCTCTTGAACACGGTAGGCAAAATCATGGATGCCATCATAGCAAGAAGGCTGAGTTACCTTGCTGAAACACATGGACTGCTGCCAGATAGCCACATGGGCGGGAGAAAACAACGGTCGACTGAACACGCACTGCACCAAATCGTGGATAAGATATACGAAGCCTGGGGTACGGGGAAGGGAACGGTAGCAAGCCTGCTCCTCCTGGACGTGTCAGGTGCCTTCGATAATGTTTCTCACCGCCGACTCCTGCACAATTTGAGGAAGAGACGGATCGACGAAGTGACGGTGCGTTGGATTGCCAGTTTCCTAGGATGCCGAGAGATGGAGATCCACGTGGACGGGTTCCGATCCGAAACATACAGACTTGACACCGGCATCCCACAAGGATCGCCTCTTTCGCCGATACTCTACCTCTTCTATAATGCGGATCTCCTGGACAGCTGCAATGAAGTCGGAGACACAACAGCTACCGGCTTCATCGACGACGTAGCAATCCTAGCCGTGGGGCACAGCACTGAGGAAACATGCCAGAGGCTGCAAGAAGCGCTTCGGAAAGCCGAGACGTGGGCTCTCACTCACGCATCCGTCTTTGCGCCGGAAAAGTTCCAGCTTACCCACTTCACACGAGCAAAAACTAGGATCAACATAGATACGACGCTTCAGAGTCAATGGGGAGAAATCAAGCCCAAGACGAAATGCAAATACCTTGGTCTCACCATGGACTCATCCCTCAAGTGGAAACAACACATCGACGAGACGGAACGTAAAGTCACAAAAACCATCACTGCACTCAACAGCCTCGGCAGCTCTACGTGGGGTGTAAGGGCCAGAGAGATGAGAATGATCTACAAGGGAGTCGCAGTACCACAAATGATGTATGCGTGCTCGCTGTGGTCCAACAGCGGATGGGGAGAGATGGGCTACACGAAAAGAACATTGCACAGACTGCAGAGGCTTCAGGCCAGAGCAGCCAGGGCAATGAGTGGAGCGTATAGAGCAACCTCGTTTCCAGCATTAGATGTGGAGATGCATCTCTTACCAGTCCAGCAACAGATCTGGAAACACAATATAGACACCATCAGCAGAGTAGGCATGGCCGAAGTCTTTGCACGCAGAGGAAAGAAAATGAGCCCGAGGCAAAGGATAACAAAACGAATGCACGATGGACAAGAACCAATCAGCGAACAACAGGAGCGCATACCGCCCTTCGTCACACCTCCATGGTGGCAGGGCCCGCGCATCCATATCGCTGGAGGCGCGGAGCAGGCGGAAAGGGAACACCAACGATGCCTGGAACAGAGCACCGACGCCATCCACATATATACAGACGGCAGTGGCATTAACGGCCAGATCGGAGCCGCCGCAGTATGCACAACTACGAAGCAAACCAGAAAATCACACATGGGCGACGATGCTACATCAACGGTCTACGCGGGAGAGCTTCAGGGGATTGTTTTCTAGCCCTTGAAATGGTTCAGGCAGACAAGAAAAACGGAAACCACAGAAGCAAAGCTTTTATCTACACTGACGACCAAGCCGCTATCAGATCGTCAGCAAAACCGAAAGGGAAATCTGGTGCATACCTCCTCAGGATAATCGCAGACAAGACACAAGCCCTCCGCGAACAAGGACTCGACGTCGAGCTCCGGTGGGTCCCTGTCCACACCAGCATCCAGGGCAACGAAGTATCGCACGTCCTGCTGCGATGCCGCAAGTACCGACAGCTCCGACGCCAGGAATTAGGAGCCCTTCCAGGACGACACAATCTCCGGGTCATACTGAACGAGCGCAAAGCAGCCGCCAAGACAATCAGATTCATAGAACAGACCGAGATCCTTGGGCAACACGGGATTGAGTCGTAACCCAGACAAAACTGAACATTGGGGGGAGACTGTAGGTAAACGGAAACATCTCACGAGGAGCGAGACCTCGACAGAACCTAGACATATGTGTACATTAGTAGAGAACCGCAAACTACACGAGGGGGCCAGCCAAATGTAGGTAGAGGTTGGAGAGCAAAGCGGGAAATTTGGAAACAGCTGGCCAGTGTTTTGCATTGGCGAAGTGGGGCGCAACGGATTAACACCCGGAGCGCGTCGGCTGTTGGCCAAACCCCGCTATCTGGGCATAGCTGCTGACTAAAGCGGCCAAAGCCGAGTAGGAATCAATCAATCAATCAATCAATCAATCATTGCTCCGCCCATCAACGTCAACAGAGAGTATTCAAAACATAGGTAAGTAAGCAGCGAGACGTAAGCAGCGAGACGTAAGCAGCAGAACATCACAATCACTACCAGGGGCAATCACTACCTTGGGTTCAAGTCATCAGTCTGCTGCGCTAAAAACTCCTTACCTACGCATAATCAGCGTAATCAGTACGAATAGTCCATATAAGTGTCTTAGAGCGGATGACAGATATGGCGACCCCACGGCCACTCCTGCCGATCCTGTTTCTAAGCATACAGACGCCCATGGACACGAGCTGAGCTCGTCATCAATATCCAACGTTGGCACTGCGGCAGGGGGTGATGAAGGGTTGGGGTTTTGCAAGCATTGCTCAACCTGCCGTCGGCAGAGAAGCGTCAAGACACAGTCTTGCTTTGTACTTCCAGATACTGGGGTCCACTGCTTCAACGAACGCAGTAGCCCTCTGCACTTAGGACATTTCATGCGACCACAGTCTTCCACAAATGGGCGGACTGCACCCCCAAATAAATCGGACAGTCATCCACAACCCCCTTTGTGTATCACTTGTGGTTCTACATCGTGAGGAAAGCAATGGAATTGCTGATATCGTTGAAAAAGTCTTGAGTGGCGTACGTGAACAGATTGCTGACTATAGAAGAGGAAACGATTTGCAGTACACTTCAAGCGGCCTCCAGGGAATTGAGATCGAAACACGATCATTGGCAGATACTGGACGGCAATGGCCTCACACCAGGTACCTGCCCGATGCGGAAGCTGGGCCGATTTCTGAATCGCCTCATACGAGAAGCGCTCGAGTTATGGCTGCAAAGCTTCCGGGGCCCTTGCTGACTCTACCCTATCAACCATGAGGTAACACAAAGTACAAATACCGGTCAAAACACCGTGAAAGGGGACCCTTTCGAGTCATAACCCTAAAGCTCCTGCGGCCCAACGATCTCTCTTGGGCACTGATCGACAAACGTTTGGCAAGGCATATTCAGCAAATAGACAGCCGCATTTAGTTCTGCCTCGTGAACGATTCATAAGCCGGCCCAGTAGCCGGATGAGTTAGGTGTCAGGAATGAAGTCCCCATTGATGTTCCTCCCCATTGACATCTGTCTCCACTTGGAACTACTTCTGCCAATGATCGTGACTTGTGACGATGCCAATGGCCTCCAGCCAAGGCTCCCATCCCTCCATGTCGTTTGAACCTTCATACCCATGGCTTAGCCCCTAGAAAGGACCCGGCTCAGGAGGTTTTGATAACACGAAACGTTTACGATTACGATACCGGAGAAGAAATTGCTCGTCAAAACCCAGGCTATGTTTATGTATTTCACCAGGGGGGTTCCAGTAAACATCCACCCTCGAGTACACAGTACTCCCTCGTTTGAGATGATATCCAAGCCATCCAGTACACCGCACTTGTTTTACAAGGTCATATGCTGTGGCAGTGTCCTTGACCAATCAAGTCAGTCAGACTTCCACCTGGTGGCCTGCAGTCCATACCATCACAACCTGCACCACTTGCCTTCACCTTTACTCTTACAATAAGAGCAGATTCCACAAAACACGACTGCCGCGACTTTTGCTTCCCATGTGTACTAACGGTTCCAGAGCCGAAGATCTAGGTGACTACCCGCATATGTATAGTAAACATAGTAAGAAATTCGAACCCGGACTATGATCATCTTGCTATACTCACCGCTGCTTAGTTATTCATAGATTGTCAAATCTTCGTTTAGGCCGCTTGCACGAATAATTGATATGTTTAACAAGCCATTCAAAGCAGAGCTGATTATTAAGTAATGTAAGCCTCTCCTCCCGTGAGACTATGTATTGCCAAGCTGATATCCTTTCCTAGTGAGTGACTGTCGTAGGCCACGGCTGTGTTCCCAAACTCTTAAGCACCTTGACAACGGTGATGATGTACAGTAGTGCAGGGCAACACGCAAACTCGTTGATGACTACCGACAAAAACCACAGACTAATCGCTTTTGTGACCAACAAGCCCGCAACTTGGCCTAAAACCGACACTCTTGTCAAGCATCAAAGTCCGCTTACGCCACGGCCTCCCTAACGCTCGATTTCTATTGATCTTGCCTTCAAACGAAACCTCCAAACGAAAGCCAAGTCAAAAGATGGTTAAGAAAAATTACCACCAGGCTTGGAACACGATCCTGAAGGGCAAGAACTTCCTACTTGACTCCCTTGAGTCGGATGGCGCGAACGCTATTTTGGTTTCAAAAGACATAGTCAAGACCACACACTAGTCGAGAACCTGCTGGGCAGACTAAGCATAAAGAAGGCCTCTAATATGTGGAAGACATATATGGCGTACGAAATTGACAAAGAGCAAGAATTATACAGCAAAATATATTGGAAGACTGAGAAGACGGAGAAAATCCACGGTAAAGGTGACAGATTTGAGCTTTAGTGCAGTAAATATATGTATAACAAAGAAGCAGTGAGTTGAGTGTTTGTAGATCCAGCGGGAGTCAAAGTTAGAGCACACAGTAGTAGGAGAATAGGGTTGAAAGGTACTTATTTCTAGGAGAATATAGATAGGAAATAGAGCTGCTGTATACATACGAGTAATGAGTGAAACACGTAGTGAATGGCACGTGACAAGCCTTCTGACATGAGCTTCTATATACGAGGTTCTCGAGACATAGTTTTCTCCTTGTGGGAGTCAAGACTCAGCTGAAGGTTAAAAGTGACGATCGATAGAAGCTAACAACCTTGAAAAAACGAGACTCCAGGTGATGGCAGAACACTTGCCGGAAGGACAACGTAATAGACAATGAACTAATTCCTGGGGGGAAAAGCTGCGGGCCAGGGGATCCTTTAGGGTACTGATCTTGTGTTTCAAAGTTTCGGCCCGCCGAGAAACCCGCTGCGGAGAAGGAGTGATGCTTACCGTCTTGATTTTCCGGACTCTGCAATACAAAGTCATGGATCATCCCACGCATGTTTTTCTACGGGCGAGCATTTTGTGCTGTCTATTGAGACAGATGTCAAATCAGGACTCTTTGAATTGGTAAATCTTTGATCAGAACACGCTTTCCAGCAGTCGATTGCGGTGGCATAATCCTGAGCGAGCGGCAAGGTTCAGTGTCGCTCCTGATCTAACATCGCACCGCTCTCTACAGGACGTACACCGATAAGATCCGGTTTGTCTAGATCATATAATCTACCGAAGACCTCCTTCAGATTTGCGTCCTTCAGAGATTCAAAATCCACTCCAGCGTGCTCTTTCCATTTTTCCAGCCAAAAGGTAACTCCTACGTCAGCAAGAAAAAGCACCTGAGGCGCACCCGTGCTACCATCCATTTTCTGGTCAAACGATTCGAGCATGTCACGGCCCTTTTCTCGAGTAAGCCGAATGTTTGCCGACAGTGCTACATCCACACCGGTTAGCTCTCAACCAAGCCGCACTCAACCACAACAGCCGCTCGTTCGTACTCACTCGTTGCCATCGTCATCGTGATAGTGCTGATCAGCAAATAAACCACAGTCTGTGATTCCTCGGATAAAGACCCCAGCTCCTTTTGGTGTCTCTCTTCGAGCAGTGCACCCGTACCCAATAGAGACTCCAGCTCCTTTGTGTGTTCTGCGCGCAGTGCATCCATACACAGCGGTCTAAACCACTTGGGAAGTTTTTCCATGGCACCTTCCCAACCCGTACTCCCCCTAAATCCCAGACCCTCCCTATCTTTCACTGCCAGGAGCCACTGAACCTCCCAGCTCATCGGAATGGCCACAGCAGCCAGCCATTCAAGACGCTCTACTGTAACCTCAGAACGAAGCCACTGAAGCGCACTTTGCGTTGCCGTTCTTTCGTCATTCATCCGGGGACGAGGTGGCTTCCAGGTGAAACCTAAGTCTCTGGGATCTGACAACCTAGGATCGCGGTGCATGTTCGACACACCTTTGCTGTCAGTAAATCAAATACGGTAAAAATGTAAAGATTGGAAAATTTGGAGACTGTTGGTGGTTACCTGTACGGCTCAAGCCAGCGGCCCTCCGTCCTGAAGTAGGTTCTCACCCCAAAGACGCCCTTGACCCATTTCCTGCATTCCCAGAGCGGAAGATTGGGCCCAAAGTCATAGCGTTAAAGCTGCCCATCACAGCCGCTGAACCGCTCTTGGCAAGACGCTCTTATCATAGCACCCTCCAACTCGAATATGGCTGCTTTGTTGGATCCCAGTCAAGACCGGCACGCTCATTGGCCAATGCACAACAGAACGCCTATGTGGATCAGGTAGCGCCGAGGTCTGTGACAGTATGCAGAGTAGGCCCATGCTGACCACCCAGAGGCGCCAAACCCATGTCTACCAGCCGCTGCTGCAAGCACAATGTATGTAGCTGACCCCAGATGCCCCTGACATTATCAGTGGCTTGAGGTACTCTAGGAGCTACTCCAGGGCCACGATAGCGGCACAAAGGAGTTGGCCACCAGGACATTCCTGTTCCTTTCTCCTGCTGGCGATCATGGTGTTCTACGAAGAATATGAGCCCACAGGCCTGTAGGCCTGCCTACCATCATACCCCGACAGGAAGCAGCTCCGCTGTGATGGCTTGCGCGATAGTCCGGATTCCTTGGACGAGTTGGCGCTGCCCCTGTCAGGTCACCAGCGTCGCGCGGAACGTGTGTCCGTTCTGGCATGTACCCTCGGTGGTGGCGCCGCATGGCTGTCCGCAGAGTGGCGAAGTGCACAGTGCCCATTGGCGGCGCCCGAATTCCCAACGATACGCGCGTGGAGGAACCCGCAGGTTCTCCGTTAGCGCGATGGTAGGTCCCGCGCCCCGGCCCCGGCCCAGGCGCTTCCTGCGACAGACAACCCAGGGTGCCCCGCTGGACTCCCCTCTCGACGCACCCGTCCGCGCATCCGGCTGGACGTCAAAAAGCTGTGTCGCTGCGCCCGCTGACGGCTGCGGCCCTCTGGTCGGCCTACGTACGGCAGGGCGCCTAATGTGACGACGAATCTCTCTCGAGGGCACTCGCGCAGCCATGCGGATCATCCGATTGGACACGGGTAGCTGAGGCGGATCGATACACATGGAAACCCTGTCAGGACCGACGGGGCATACTGTGCAATTGTCTGGGTCCGACACGCGCCCGTACTCGTCAATCGTAGCTCCATGTCTTTCGGTTGAGGCCGGTGGCAGCCAACCAACCCATGAGTATATCCAAGCGGTTACAACGTACCCGCGTCGAGAAGTCTTCACAACGAGTTAATGGCTTACGGAACTGTCAGGGCACAGCCACGGCCAGGCCACCAAGTTTCAGCAAGGAGAGGCCATGAAAATTTCGACAAACAGGTCGGTTAAAATGACTCGTCAGGTCGGAAACGCAGATAATTTTAGTTTTGGGGTGCTTCACAAGAAAGTCACAGACAGGTGAATCACGAGCTAGTACTTTGACTATATGAATCCACCCAGTTCTGAGCCCTTGTTTTCCAAATGAAACCGAACGCGAGATGACATGGTGGAAAATACCGTTTTCCGGATGTTAGAGCCCAGAAGCGACTCTAGAATCCAGGCCACACAGATCGCAGCCGGCCTTCAGGATTTGAGAGAAACGTCGGCTATCAAACCTCGGTTGTCAAATTTGGAGCCTCACTCGGTCAGAAACAAATACAAACCATCCTAGGAGGGAGATCGCAGAAAAGAAAAGCATGATGCACATCTTATGATCAGCCAGTCTCCCTTACACGAACCATGGCAATGATCAAATCTCTGAGCTTCAGACGTCCGACATTGTAGAGATCGCAATCTGGATATTGCGATAGTAAACGTGCCGACTTTGGCAAAGTTCGCTCGTCCCTCTTCGCCCGACGTCGCCCGTATCGCCATCCACAGCTGTCTCCTAAGCCGAGTCTCGCTCTTAATCATCGTTGACGGCACTCGCTTGAGGCGACGCATGGCTGACAAGCGTGCAGCGAGGTTATCGCACGCCGAACAAGCTCTAACGGACGAATATAAATAAGTTGTTTGCATCTTTTCGCCAGGTCATATCTGACAAGTAGAAGCAAACTCCTTGCCGCGACAAAAGGGATATGATAAGCAGGCAACCAAAGGGGCCCTTCTAGAGAAGCAAGTCAACGCACTGCAGGGCCAGTTAGATGCACAGCGGCAGCGCAAGAGGAAGAAGGCCCGGTTACCGCCTAACAATACCTTCGCTGATATAGAGCAGATTCGACGGGCGCAGATTAAGGCTGGAAAAGTAGAGGATAGTATGGATGAACCCAACGCATCGGAAGTATCCAGCGAGGCCGAAAATTGGTTGCTGACTGATGAGGCCCTACTGTTCAAATCATGGCCTTTGCTGATGGTGCTCTACCCCTTCATTCCTCAACCTCTCCCCGTCGTATTTCCTATGAAGTCCGCCAAAGACCATCCCATAAAGATACCGAGTACTGACCGCACGTTCATCACTTTGACTTCTTATTTCGTTGTTGCGCGTCAGTTTCGAAGGTTATATCCTGCAGGTTGATGTAATTTCTTAGTGGTGATGAGCCGACTTTTCCCCCTGAATGTTCCCCCTGCGTTTTGTGCTCGCGTTGAAGAGTATGTCGGAGTACTATATTCTGTCCATGCTTGCTCATGACCAAGTCGAACTCGGCTTTGGGTATCACGATGTTCTCATAATACAGTTCGATGCATATTTCCGTTTCGCTGACTCTCATATATACTGCTGAACGCGACTCTTGCTCTTCTTTAATCTCTGGGTATATGGCTCCGTAAACACTTAATTCCGCTTTGTGCATTGCTCGATATTCTTTGTAAGCAGCCATAATGAGATGGATTTTATTGCTTCGTTACATGGCGAGCCATGCGAATCAAGTGGCTTCTTAAGGCTGCCTGGCTTGTTATACTTCGAGAAGATGCAATCCCGAGAATCAAGTGACCATTGCAGCGGGGTTGCGTCGGCAGAGAAGCATGCATAATCAGCTCGTGGTTCAGTTCGGGCTGCTTGCATGATGCAGCAAGATCTCTTCAATTAATTCGAAATCGACCTGCGCCGTCTTCACGGAAAATAAGGTCGTTCCTATGTTATACCATTCATCAAAGCATAATGTTAGACACATGGCTCCCGAAGAACCAGGAGCCCCCGCGGAGTTACCTGTGCCAAGTTGCTCGCAGAAGTGCGCCTTCCTGCAGCCCTTCGGAAAATAGGTATTTGCTAACAGCAAGTACAAACGTTCACCTGCCGGAACTTGTGTGAAGCTAGGATATCATTTCAGCTAGAATATAGATTGCCAAGATGGTGTAACATGCGCCCCATATTTAGGTAAATCGCCAATAGAAGTAAATAACCTGATTACTAATCTAGTTGGTGACGCGTGACCCACATGTGGGGCTGCCGCCAATAGGCGGAGAGCATTAGATCTCCGCCCTTCCGGGTGGTAATATGCCCCTCATTTAGGAAAAGGGCCAATAGGCTTGCGGCAGAAGCGCCTGCCAGGTGAGTTGAACGCTGAGCGGCTACACGTCTGGCAAACGCTCCGAATATTCATCCTTAGCCGCACCAAATTCCATAAGACTAAGAACATTCGCACAGCAATGGCGCCAAAAAGCTCTGCCTCCTTACGATTCTCTGACTCCATCGATATTCAAACTTTTGAAGTAGATGAGCCTCGTCGAAAACGAAGGAAAGCCTCCGCAGAGACGATGGCAAAGCTTGTCAGCAACTTCAAAGGCGAACAAGTCACGGAGGCCATGCTGAAGGACGCAGCGAAACTCTTCAGCGAAAATTACGGCGTCTGGGGTAATAGGGGACCCGGAAAGCCTGGTGAATATGCCCTCTTCCCTGGTCTACGAATTCGCTAAAAAATGCCGAAAGGAAGCCGAGTAAAAATGGGCGCAGACCGTCTCCGAGCACAGTGTCTTCCTGATGGATCGAGCAGCACATACGTCACTGTATCCATCAACGGAGTCCTGGCAGGGAACGCTTTCGCGTGTCGCTGGGAGCATGCGGGTCGTCAAGTCTGCTGGGTAACTCAGTTAGTGGTTCACAGCGATTACCGTGAGCGAAGGCTTGCAACCACCCTCCTTTTGACCTTAATTGATGACGACGACGATGTATTTGGGATTATGAGTTCCCATCCAGCTGCTTGTAAAGCCCTTGCGAAGGCAGTCGGAGGTACTTGCTCAATCTGCACTAGCGAAGTCTTTACTGACTAGGTCTCAGATATTCGGTTTTCCGAGGTTTCGATGGACTTTGCTCGAAATTATGCCGCTGGCGTGTTGAAGGCGTCGCCGGTCAACTACATACGAAACGCGAAGCTTTGTGGAAGTCTTTTCAATTCCGATGATACTACCGGAATGGTGTCGGGTGTGGATTCCAATTTCTATGTCGATCACGGCGAACCTCTTGAGGCACTTGCCTGGTTCAAGGAGGATGGAAACTGGCCCCTCGGTGAGTTGCCTGATGGGCATGAGTTTTTATTCCTGGTTGAAAAGTCACATCGAAGGCGTTCTCGCTCTGCTTCATCGCGGGTGGGGTGTACAGAAAATAATGCGGACAAGGCGTCCGAAGCACTACATTAAGTAGTTAGATGGTTCTATATCGCCCAAAACCTGCGAGTTGTAGTTTGCTTTGAATGTCGTCAAACACATATGTGCCAGCACCTGGCAGCAGGTACTCTGGTCCCCTGTTGCAGAGAATCTTCTCTGCGCAAGCGGACATATTCTGTGCTCCATCCATATCATCCGAGCAGTAGCTCAACCAGCTTAGATGTAGGTAAATAATGGCACAGGTGAAAACCTCCTCCTCAGATGGATTGTAATCCGCGTTAAGACGCAGAGCATCCCTCCAATACGTTTCAGCTTGTCCAGGAAGGTACGCCCGAGCTAGTGCAATGCATGACCGGACGTGTCCAAGCCGATCGACGATATCGAGAGATTCGATATCCCCATAGAGGATTAGCAGTTCTTTCAAGGAACTCCTTGCCTCACTCACTGCACCTTCTCGGAGTTGAATCTCCGAGAACGACAAGAGGAGGCGCCGACGACTTTTCGAGTTCGCCACTCCAGCCAATTTGAGGGCAGGCTCAAGCAATGACCTGGCTTGCAACAGATAACGGCGTTGAGGATCTTGGGATATGTAGTCCAACTCGCAGTACAAGTCAGCCAGGGCGGACAGGATAATGATCTTTTTAGATGTCCGAATACCATGGGTTCCGGAACATCGCTCGAAGCAGACCTTAGCACTGTAAAAATCGCCTTGGCCCCTCATAATGCGACCAACGCAGTAGATTTGGTCCCAAAGCATCTGAACCTGGTCGTCATGGGGATTCCTAGCAACTTGAATGTACCGCGCAATCCGGTTAGCGTCCGTGTGCTTTAGCTGGCAAATAAGAGTGTTTACTAGCGACAATTGTAGAGGCTCCATAAGGTGATCTGGTAGTTTGTGTGACTGTTTGATATACGTGAGTATCTCTTGCTCCGACCTCAGAAGATCACCTCGTAGTCGTAGGACTACGCTGCGTTGGTGCACGACAGCTGCCCAGGCTGAGACTGATGCCGAATCCGTAAGCATTGCCGCAGCGATATCAAGAAGTTGCATCCTGTTGTCAAGCGGGCTGGATTTTGAAACGGTGACTAGAGCCTCGATCATGTGGTTTGAACGCGGTATTTGGCGCCCAGTCTCTTTATAGAGTTGAACGATTTGGCGAAGGACAATAGAGAAGGTAGTAAGGTGTGGCCCGTGGCTATAAAGTTAGTTTCTAAAGAGAATGACGGGTCCCTTAACGCACAGCAAAGCCATGACTTGTTCTTCTGGCCAGGAAATAAAATCACTGCCGAATGCATCGCGACACTGTTTCGCGCCCAAGTTGACGGATTTGTGTACAGCCTCCAAGCCTGGCCGAAACTTTTCCAAGTCTTAAGAGTTAGCGATAGCAAATTCAATTACAGGAGCTGTACTAAACTTACCACAGCGAAATTTTTGGTATGCTCCAATGTCAACAGCCATTATTGGAGCCGCAAGAGATGCTTTTATAGCATGACCAGGCAGCTTGGATGCAACAACTGAGGGATTGCCTAGAAACGTACTGCAATGTGAAAGGAGGATATTGAATCGACTGTCTGAAAAGCCAAGCACCATTTTCTCCGTGTAAGTCGCTGCACAGAGAACAAGGCTTATACCATTCAAAGCCTGCAGCTTCAGTTTGCGGCTTGAAGCTAGCTGATTATCTGTGTGATTTCGCTCGAAAACAAAGCGCAAAAAGCTGCTTCTTGACTTGAGTGGACGAGGTACCTGAAGCGCCGAGTTGAAGTCACGCGCCAGCTCGACCATATCCAAAAATTGAACCCCTAATATATGAGCCCCATTGCATAATTCTGGTTGTTGGAACAAATCTACCTCAAGCCCATTCAGGCTGAGAGCGATGGAAAGAACCATGATTGTTGGTGAGTGCTGGATAGAGAAGTTTGTCGGAATGATCTCACTCGTCACTCTAGGGTTGTTATGAAGCCGCTTCTTATGTCAGCAGCTATCTATGCCTGGATGGCGGGGTCCGGTAGATAGCCGACGCGTTCAAAGGTTAATCCGAGCCGCCCCATTTCGCTAATACAAAACATCGACCAGCTGTCCCCTAATTCCCGCTTTGCACTTAACCTCTATCTACACACACACACACACACACACACAGTTTATTACGCCCTGGCTAAGCCATAAAGGGCTCTTGTATCTATCTTACATGTTCCCCTTATTGGCTGTCTAATCTGGTCTCAGATAAACCCATAAGCAAGATCCACTTCCGTCTGTCATCGATTACTCCTTCATTGTTGGCGGTTTCTCGTGGGGTAGGTAGACCGTCTTGGGGCCACTTCCTCCAAGTGTTCAACTTCCTATTCTTGGCGGCTGAAGTAGGTCCTGCTGTCGAAGGCACGAGGGTGCGTATGGGGTTAGTCGGCGGTTAGTATTGGTGATGTCGCTCTATGCGTTGGGCGTCTCGTCATCATTTAGCTTATATGTGTATCGAGCCTTCATGTGGCTAGCGCAAACTTGATTGTCTCTCGAACGGCGTCCATACATGGTGACCAGTCGTCGGGGTCAGATGCGGCTTTTCCGCCAAGGTAGAACGCTAAGTTGCCTCGATGCGTATCTGTTCGTTGGATCATTGGTGCGCGTTGCTCTGTCCACTGAGTACAACGGAAGAGAAAATGCTCAACCGTTTCTGTCGCTTGTCCACATGCACACTGGTCTGAGGCGACAGCCCCTATCTGTTGCAGATACCAGTTGAGCCTCGCCATTCCGGTCCGTAATTGCGCCAGTATGCTGGCTTGTTTCCATGACCGCTTCTCATCTACCAGGGTTATTGGAGCTTGTTCGAGCTATTGTTTGCTGGGAACTGATTCTGGCTCTGTTAGCAAAGGCTCCACCACCTCTACAAACATTGCGAGAGGTGCGTAGACGTGAAATTGAGAAGACAAGCTCGAGAGCGCAGCTGTGACGGTGCACTAGCAAAGCCGACTGAGAGCCGAATTGAGGCATCTTGATTTCTCGTGTGCTGTTCTTATCTGCCGAAGTGATGTACTTAACCTGTGCCGATCCCTGCCATGAACTGGACCGAGGGTGTAATCGCTGTGCAGTCTGAAGCTACCTCAACCAAGCCCGACACCTCGTCACGTTCATTCTTAGACTTTCCTCACTTTGGGCCGCTACAGGGGGGCACAGAACTACTGTAGAGCTATCATTCAAGTTTTAACTATCTCATTATAATGACCGTAGGCCCCTAAAGCGCGCCTGTGGCCGTAAATGCGGGTGACAAAACGTTTCCTGATCATGCCAAGTGTGACGCACTAATCATAAGCGTTACGAAATCTGTTAAAGCAGGATCTCCATCGCAAACTCCAAGTCCTGGATCTCCTTCTTCAGTCTCTCCCTACGCTCCCCTGTCCGACGGGTCTCCCCCACCAGAGCAAGCAGCTTCTCCGGATCAAGGGAAAGGACCCATTGGTCCGAAAATAACTGAAGGGGGCTCTCAGGGCCAGAGAGTAGCTTATAGTGAACCGCCTGGCTAAAGACATTATCAACGAATCGCTTGTAAGCTACTTTATAGTAGGCCTCGAGGGTGTCATGGATGGTCTCCGTGGCATGTGCTGTGTTGCTCTTGTTCGTGATCGCGTCCGGAACAGCACGCAGATCGACGACAAACCTGATCTGCAGGTCACACGTGTCTTTTCGGGCCTTGGGCCGCAGAGTTTCCATAATCCGGGATCCATAGCTCTTCTGTTGGTTGTGGTTGAAGTAGTGGTTCAGCGTGTACGGCTTCAGGTCCCGCTCGACGTTAACCAGCAAGGTCGCCTGGTCTATACTACCTTTATACTTGGCGCAGAGGTCATCCAAAATGGCTGACGAGACGTTCTGGAGCACCTGAGTGTCTGCACAAACAATCTCTAGTGCAGCTAGGATAAAGCGATGAACAAGGAGGATGATCTTGCTGAGATATTGCTTCGCGATTTTCTCCCATTTCGCCGATTGCTCCCGAAAAACACTTGGCAGAATGTTTTGGCCGAGAGGGCCTAAGTCAAGGCCACGGGATTGGCGATGAACAGCCGCAATCCACTCCATGATGCCCTGTTTCGGAGGTTCAATAGACCAATCTGTGGTGATGATGCTATCCAAGTCAGGAAACGCCCCAGGTGTAGTAATGTCAAATGTATCAAGCTGGAGAATGCTGGTGTCGGCTTCTTCGTCTTCCTTCTCGCCCGGGTCGTCGATGATCTCTCCATAATAGCGAGGGCTTACAGGGAAAGTGCTCGGAGCATCGATCACTTCTACTGGAGCCTCGAACGGAACCTGCGTCTCTGATTCGAAGAGGTACTTGCGAGCAAATTTATCGAAATTCGTGTTAAACTGCTCTGTTGTATTGGCGACGGCTGTGATAAGCCGCAACGCGTTCCTGTCAAATGCCGGATGTGCCGAATAGTCAGCATTTAGCGCGGCACGAACCAGAGCCTGAAAGTTGCTTGCAATGCCAACGAGGTACTGTTGTTGCTCACGCTCTGTTTGGCGAGGCACGCCGACATCCTTGAGCTTCGCCACGGCATTTGCCAGTTTCTGTCGCGTCTCGCCACGGAGCTCAGGGAACGCACGATCAGTGATCTCGCCAAGTAATTCCTCCAACCGTTCCCTCAGCGCAGATATACCGATCCGATCTTCCGGAAGGCTGTTCCAGGGATGTTCTTGGAAGATGGCTTCACGCTCTTGGAGAGCAGCGAAGGCATTGTCCTCTTCGTCGTGGTCGTCGCCCCCGCGGTTCGTAATCACATGGTAACCAAGCTTGAGGGGCTTTCGGTTGCCTTTGACCAAGTTCACCACGGCGTGTCTGGCCGTTCGTTCCGTCACTAGATCGGCCTTGGTCAAGATCCCGAGTGTTCGGTCACCGGCGGGGTCCGCTTCCTCTGCAAGGGTCAAGATCTCCTGCGTGGCGACGTCGACGTTGCTGGGAAGTACAGCGAGAACAATTGTTCGACTGTCCTTGATATATCTCTTGACCATATCCTTAACAAGTCCTTTATCTCTATTAGTGGTGACACCCTCGGTCGTGGTGCGGAAGATGCCAGGTACGTCGATAATAGTAAGGTAATCCTCGTTTGGGCCGCATTTCTCGATTTTCAGTATGTCCTCAGAAAATGTGTTTTCGCCAGCTGGGTTAGAGACGGTTTTGATGCCCATGAGAGTGTTAGCCTGGAGTGGTAGTTAGATAAGGTTTCATTCCATTCAGGCTGATCTCTCTACCTCTCTCAAGATGTCGGGAAACTCTGTGCGAAGCTGTGCAGTTGTCTGCACCTGCCTGCGGTACGACTCAAGATTCCTTCTGTGATCTTTCGATGCATGTGGTCCAGGAATGATCGCAATGTCGATTCGCTGTTGTGCCTCGCGGCGATGTGTGATTTGGGTTGCATATCGGGTGCAAAGTTCCTGGCCGCGAGGGAAGGGGATTCCCGTCAGGCTCTCGAGTAACGACGACTTCCCCGAACTTTGATCACCCACGGCTACAAGCTGCGGAAGTGGTAGATAGGCTCCAATGTTCCTTTCACGGAGTTGATCGATCTTCCGGAGCCGATCCGGGCTCGTAAGGGGGAAGTGCTCGTCGTTGGACTCAGGAGACATTGCAACGGGATGAACAGTACAGAATAAGAGATATTTGGGTGGAGGAAGTGCGAAGTGAAGGGGGGCTGAATGAGGGCAGAGACCGGGTTTATCTCTCTGAAGTGAGAGCTGGTGCTTGCTCTGGAGGCATCCGCAGTACGGCCTCCCGCAGCAACGCAACGGTTGGAGTCTGTTATGAGGATGGGCACGGATGCAGGGCGCACCGACTGACAGGGATACTGCCGAGCCGTTGCGGAGGTATGCGGGAGGCCGTGCAAGTCGGACAAGCATAACAGGTGCAACCCGCTTGCTGCATCAACGACTTGTACTTGCCGTGGTTGAGATAGGTATTTTGGTAACGTCATGACAGTACCTGGCGGATGAAGGCAGGGCGCACATCATGGAACACTATCGGCATTGGCATACGAAACTCTCTGACATTGTGCCTTGATAGAATACGTATGTACATTGACGTGGCACTGATCTAGTCGCAATGGCGGACCCACTACACTAGAGCTGCGTTCACCGGCTGCAAGTCCACGGCTTGCAAGTCACACTGGATTGTAAGGGTGAATGTGGCTTGTGAGCGAATGGCTTGTTGAGGAAACCGACGCCTGTGAAGTATGGTAGACACGTCTGCGCAAAGAAACTCTCCAGGCCGCTGCGTCGCGGAGCTCACCGAGTACCTGACGTCCACCGACTTGACGGCGAACTACGTCAATAAGCTGCCCATGATCCAGGCTTTCAACATTCTTTTAAACCATTATTCCAAGTCTTCTGGGCGTCTAGAGAGCGCTCGTGCAGCCTTGCGAATCATCCGATTGGATATTGATGGTCAAGGTGAGTCGCGTCTACTGCTGTATGTTGGTCACCCTGCATTTGACCCTTTGATAGGTAGTTGTTGAGCCGCCGTGCGTGCATAAACCATAAGAGGACGCGACCTGCAACTGGCGAGGCGCGGCAAAATATTACTCCGGGAACCGCTAACTCGTGTTTCGTCCGCTGTGGTTGCCAGTGCACGATCGAAGAAGCCGCGGCTGCCGTGCTGTTAATATTCGACTCTATCTGGTCTCGAGCTCTGCCCAACTCCGTTATCTTGATCTTTCAGAAAGCTCTTTTTTGACTCAGCAGAAATTCAGATCGTAAAGCGCAGCCATGAGAACTGTCCAGCATGCACACTGGCCAGCTTGTGCCGCGATTGGACCAACCGGCGCGGCCCAACCTGCATAGCCACAGCCTCGTCAACCCCTCATCTACTTGTTTCCTGTTTAACTGAAAATACAGGTAGATAGGTTAACGCCCGATCTCTCGAACTTCGCTCGCCTTCGTAATCCTAAGATTTTGGATGCCATGAGATTCTCCCAAGTCTTTAAACGCTTGAAAGGCTCTTCACGTCATGCGGGCGACGAAGCGGAGAACTCCTACGCCAGGGACGACCGAACCGCGCAGACACTCGTTCCGCCTGACGATACTAGGCCCTCTGTAGCCGGTGCAGTCCGAAACCCGTCATCTCGTGCCGATCAGCGAATCTGGCGCACTGAGTCAGACCCGTGCCCAGCTGCCGAATCAATATCCTCCGCAACGTTTGATCGAAATCGGGTTCCAACGACGCATCCCACCCCGCCGCCCTCCCAGACAA
This sequence comes from Colletotrichum somersetense, assembly GCA_030867255.1. Taxonomy (NCBI): domain Eukaryota; kingdom Fungi; phylum Ascomycota; class Sordariomycetes; order Glomerellales; family Glomerellaceae; genus Colletotrichum; species Colletotrichum somersetense. The sequence goes on along the minus strand of MU843764.1, from coordinate 13,017 downwards.
CTCTGCTAAAATCGGGGGCCGAGCCACCGCTATGGTGTCGTGCCTATGACGCTCTCCGGGATGAGGATGCGCAGCTAGTGGACCGATATGAGAAATTGCTGTCGAAGGAATTGCTGGAGCGTGGTATTTGTCTGTGGCAGCCGTGCCTCTTTCCTGCCAGCTAACAGTTCTAGCAGCCGCCGTCACTGCCATGTCGCAAGACACACCTCAACCAGACGAGGACCTAGATCATACCGAGAACCGGATCAACACCGACGCCGATACGCGCCGTGACCAACTCAGGAAGATTCTTGACCAGGGTCTTCAGCAAGCTGACGAAAGAAAGACCAAATACAGTATTTTCGGACGTGAATTCGTCCTAAGAGATCAGGTCGCACAAGCTACTCAGTTCATCCAAGCTGTCAAGGGACTTGTCAATGAGGCTGTGAAGGCGTCTCCTGAGGCATCCCTTGCGTGGGCTGGTGTCAGTGTTCTTCTGCCGGTCTTAACCAATCCAAGTACGGTAGAGGAAGAAAACCGCAACGGCTTGTTCTACGTCACTTCTCGCATACGCTATTACGTCGAGCTCGAACACCTTCTGTGGCCGGGAAACCTGTACAAACCAAGCTTAAAGGGGGAATTCGACATTCATATTGTTAACCTCTATAAGCATATCCTTGAGTTCCAGTTCAAAACCGTTCTCCGAATCTACAAGAGATGGCTTGCCAATCTGGGTCGTGATGCGATCCGCTACGACGATTGGGAAGGAATGTTGTCTAAGATCAAGGAACAGGAGCAGATTGTACGAGAGGAATCAAGCACTCTGAATACTATCACCTCGCGAAAGACTCTGGAGGATATCAGCAAGGCGGCACAGCAACAATATGATGGCATGCAATCACTGCTTGTAACCGCGAAGGATCATCTCCGCGTCTCAACGCAGCATCGCGACATTTCAGCCGAGCAACTTGCAGAGCTCAAGTTCCAAAGGTTCGTCACACTTCACTTTAGTTAGACATCTACTAACGGGGATTAGCCAAATGCTTGAGGATCGCTCTCGCTCTATTGACCTTCCTATCGTCCACGAAGCGCGCTACGACAGTGTTGATGTCCAAGACAGCCCGAGATGTGAGAGTGGAACTCGACTTCGCATCCGGGAAACGATACATCATTGGGTAGACGACGACTCTGCCGAACCTCTATTCTGGATTGTGGGCCCTGCAGGGACCGGCAAATCCACCATCGCACGCACTATCGCCGACACCTTCGCCAGCAAAAACCGACTCGCTGCTGGCTACTTCTTCAAGAGAGGAGAACAGGGCCGCAATGACACCCCACGGCTGTTTCCCACTCTTGCCATGCAGCTAGCTGAGGTGATTCCCCAATTCAAAACCTGTCTTCGAAAATCACTCGACGGTCTTGACAGAGATGCAATAGAAAAGAAGGGTCTCGACGCACAGTTCAACCAACTCCTGTGGCACCCCTTAACGGATCTATCCCTCACTGACACCAGCCAGCCGAGTAAGATAATCATCATCGACGCCCTGGATGAGTGTGAGCGCCTTGATCATCTTTCGCGGATTCTAGCCCTGCTAAGCAGGTTTGTTGATATCGAAACGGTACGCTTGCGTGTTCTATTCACAAGCAGGTCCGCTCCTCAGATTGTGGACGCTTTTAGGCCGTTCACCGAAGAAAAGACTGTCCACAGTCTAGAGCTCCATCGAGCATTCTCTCAAGATACCAGGATCGATATTAAGGTTTTCTTGGAGAAAAGATTTACGTACATCAGAACGAAGCGTAAAGTCCAACAAGACCCCTGGCCTGCTATTGAGGACCTGGATCGCCTGGTTCAGATGGCTACAAATCCGCAGCCCCTCTTCATCTACGCTGCAACTCTTTGCCGCTTCGTCTATGATGAGAAACGACCATGCAACCCAAGGAACCAGCTGAAGCTGTGGCTAAAGGGATGCGAGGACGGCAAGTCTCAGCTACATCAAATCTACGATCCTATTCTCAGTCAGGTGTTCCTCGGCAACGAAGAAGCAGAATCTGGCCAACAGCTGCAGTTCCTAGGGGCTATTATTCTTCTTGCGACTCCCCTGCCTGCTATCTCTCTCACTGTGCTTCTCGGCTTGGATGCGGATGACGTGAATTGGTGGCTTCCAGAATTGCATGCAGTACTAGAGATCCCGATGGAGTCTCATCGTCCTATTCGACTGCTACACAAATCGTTCAGCGACTTTCTCCTAGGCTCTAACGACACTGGGATAAGCAAGTATCACATAAACGCTACGGAAACACACGCTATGCTAGCGGCAAAATGCATTCAGCGTATGAAAGAGGGACTCAGGCGAGATATCTGTGATATTCGAAAGCCAGACATGCTTAGAGATAAGATCGACAAGCAAGTGATAGATGCACGCATCCCCGCCGATCTCCAGTATGCCTGCCTCTACTGGGTTTACCATCTACACCAAAGTGGAGGGTCTCTAGGAGATGAAGTTCCTATGTTCCTCTACACGCACTTCCTTCATTGGTTAGAGGTCTTGGGACTTCTGGGTAAGGTCTCGGATGGTGCCGCTGCAATGAAGCAGCTTGTTGCTATATGCCAGGTCAGTGAAGGTGTTATTGTGCCATGCTTAAGCTGACCTTTCTCACAGCAGTGCCTTAACGCACCAGGAGAACTAAGCGAGTTCATCAAAGATGCTGGCAAGGTCATTGCAAGTTTTGGATCTATGATTGAGCAGACACCTCTTCAGACCTATGGGGCGTTAATATTGTTCTGTCCAGTTGCAAGCAAAGTGCGGCAAAGGTTTTGGAACCAAGGCCTACAGAATTTCCGCGTTCAAGGTGTAAAGTCAGATTGGGATGCGCATCGCCAGACACTCGAGGGCCATGACCATGTGGTCAACGCCGTGGCCTTCTCGCCGGACGGCCAGGTGATTGCGTCAGCGTCACACGACAAGACGGTGCGGCTCTGGGACGCAGCCACGGGCGCGCACCGCCAGACACTCGAGGGCCACGACGAT